>PVLA01005807.1:0-131829 GCA_004027455.1 Hydrochoerus hydrochaeris | reverse complement strand
AGAGCTTTACTCCAGAGTTCTGGGAGTCGGCGTGGCTCCGAGGCGGGGAGGGGCCGCCGAGTCGCTGGGTCCCTGGGGTCCACCGCTGCTCTAGCCCAAGTCCGGTCCTCCGCAGGCGTCACAGTGACGGTGCGCGGCGTGAGGCCCGCGCCCCGCCGGCTCTGAGCCCGGGTGGCAGATGGGCACCGTCACGGTTGTGGAGTAGCAGGGTCAGCTGGGGGCAGAGGAGTCACCATCAGAGTCGCGCATCCTGGAGTAGGATGAACCCACGGGGTGCCCTTCAAATGTGAGGTCACCCCCTGAAACCCACCCGGAAAAAAGCACCTGAGTGCTTTACTCTCCCTCCCGCAACTGGAAACTGCCCCGGGACACCCAGGAACACCCTAAAGCTGCTGGGCGCCCCGACCCCCATCTCAGGCTCCTAAGCGATTGCTCATTTGAAGTCCCTCTTCTCTGGCCATGTGCACAAACCGCCTCAGACGTCACCTGCCTTGCGGCTGGAGTTACATCTCCAGAGCCAGAGACACGCAGCATCATATAGCCCACGGGGATGGATTCATGGTGCAGGGCTAGGATTAAAGGTGTGTCAGGACTAAGGTGTCAGGTGCTGTGGGTCTCCTCCCGTTTGTGCAGCTAAGCCGGGTTTTCCAGGAACAAAGGTAGATGGGGTCATCTCCAGTGTTCTATGGAATTTCTTCACTTGCACCTCTCCCTGGAAAACAGAGAGACTCCGAAAAGACAACATTTCTTAATAATCTGAATGGAAGCCATAAGTTCTACTCTTTTCTGGCAAATATAAAGCATTCAAACGGCCTTGTTGGCACTGGTTTTATTCAAAGCCATCTGATAGATTGAAAATGCAAATAGTTTTATAGCCGTGGAACCACGGTTTGCATGGAGGCCTGTGGGTAGCTCGGTGTAACACAAACAGTACCTTAGTACCTGGCACAGCACAGGCCTGGGCAGACGGGGCCCGCCTCAGCAGCAGCAGGGTGCCAGTCGGCTGGTGGGCAGGGAAAAGCATTGCAGGAAAGGACCGTATCCTCTCGTGTTCCAAATTCTACCAAAGCCAGGGACCAAGGATGCTCTGCACTTCCTTTGCTTTTTTGCATGGGAAGGGTGAACACCACTGGCTGAACAGTCCTCCTATGGCTGTGCCTAGGTATCCCTCAAAGCCTCAGGCAGTCCTAGACGGAGCCTTTTCAGAGATGGCTGAGCCTCGAGTGAGCAGTACTAGGATTGATTCATGGCATGATGGTAGGATCAAGAGTACTAGGATTAAAGGTGTGCGATTACTAAGTCAGTTCATTGATTGATTTGGCACCACCCCCAATCCCAGCAGCCAAGATACAATATAAAAGGGGCAGAAAGAAGCTGTTAAGGTCCCTTGTGGCTTTTCTACCTTTGCCCACCATGAATGTTTCTCTCCTGTGAGGCCTGTTTGCCCCACCACCCTGCCTGGGAGCCAGCTTATTATGAACTGAATCCTCTACAACCGTGAGCTAAGTAAACCTTTTCCCCTTTAACTTCGGATGTTAGTATTTTGTCTCAGTGACAAGAAAAGCAGGACAGGTCTCTTTCTTTTAGTACATTTAGTACATTTTCTCTTTTACAACTCTTATTTTTGAATGGGCTTTATTCTCCTAATGCATAAGCAACTGCTCAGGAAAAAGTTGCATAGTATAGAGACAGAAAAAAAAAACCAATCATACCCAGAGGCAGGTGCAACTCTTGAACCATTCCTACATATGTGACCTGGGATAAGTAATTTTACCTTTCCTGTCTCATCTGCAACATGAAAACTAAGGTGCTTCGAAGGTTTTTCATGAGGATTAGCTTTGATGTAGAGTAATGGATTGATGGAGGAGCAGCACAGAGTCAGACTCTTTCCAGGAAGCCACTGCCACCCTGGAAATAGGGAACACCCTGTGAAAAGGCAAAATATAGATCGCGTCTCAGTAGATTAAGGTTGGTGAATTTCTAACCGCCTCCCCAGCACAGGTGCGGCTGGGCCTGTGCAAGGCGCTGGACAGTGAGGTAACAGGTGCACATGCATCTTAAAAAGGAAGTGCACAGGCGGGCCGGCCGCACAGCTTGACTTATGAAGTGTTGAGCAAAAAACCTGATGGATTCTCACAGATGGCCAGGCCAGAGAGTGCCAAGGTGGTAGTAGAAACAAAGAATGCTTGAAAAATGGTCCCAGAGTTCCTGTGGCTATTTCACCAACCTACAGTGACAGCAAGAGGTGGTGCAATCTCAGAGAGACCGATGCAACAGGTCAAGGTCCAAAGGCAAAACCCTCAGGCCTATCCTCAGCTCCTCTGCCCTTCATCCTGCATCCTCTGGTCTGCGCTACCCAGCAGCACTGGTACCTCACCAGAGCCCAGTCCACGCCCAACCCAGTATGTATAATACATATTATATAATGCAATTTATAATGCACCTAGTACATATATAATGAATTATGATGTATGCATATGATTTATAGTAGACAATGCATAGTTTATTCCATAGATATATGCAGTGTAAATACATTATACTGTCATATAATATATTATGTATGGTTAATATATTATGCATAACATGTATATTATATAAAATGCATTATATATTGTATATTATATTGTACATAATATATTATCATATGTTACGTTCCTATTATATATGGTGGTACATATAATAAGATTATGCATAATAGATAAGATATTACAAATAATGCATATATAACACACTGTGCCCAACCTACATAATATATTACATATCATATATATTTGTATATAATGTTTATTCTATAATTATGTCATATACCAATTATATCACAAAATTATTTTTTCATATTTTTTACTTTACATATATTTTTTGTGGGGTGCTCAGGATGAATCCAGGGCCTCGCACATTAGGCAAGCACTATACCATGGGTAGAATATATTTTAGTTTAAGCAATTAATTTTATTCTCAATAAAGCCAAATCATCTTGATATGTTTTACAGGTCATTTTTCATATTTCATCAGTAAATTTTACACTCAACAATCATACCTCCAATATTTACTGCTACTGAAGTCATTCCGTTGGTTTCATTTATATATCCTTATCATTCTACTGGATTTTAGAATCTTTACATCTGAATCTGAATGGTCAGCTTAATAGCTGGACGTGTAATAGGAACACGGAGCTCCTGGCATTCTAGCAGGACAGGAGCCCGATCTCTGATGGCTGGGGGCTGAGGCTGCGTCCCCAGCGCAGCCTCCCGCCGCCGGCTCGGTTCTGGCACCTGCCCTCAGCCGCTCACTGCCGCACGCAGCCGTGGCCTCTGCACGCAGCCGTCCGTCGGGAGGCAGCCGCCACCACCGCCCTCTCAGGTCTGCCTTTGACACGGTCTCTCGTGCTCCGTGGCGGGAATAACGCTAAGATGCAAGATGAGACCAAACTGGAAGGGATGATCCAACTAGTTAACTCTGGAGCCCAGCACTGCTGCTTCTAGGGGTACTAAACACGGTGCTGGGAAGGGTCCAGGGGAGAGCGCCCCCTAATCAAACCAGCGTTTTCACCTGGAGATCTGGGAGAATTTGTATGCAGAATGAACATGGGCACATTATGCAGTAGAACGCAAAACTCACACAACATATAAACATTGAATTAGCAATGCCAGAGAAGCTTCCATGGCCAAAAGAAGCTTTGTGCTATAACTTGCAAGCTTCCTCTCACCTCTATCCGTTCGCTCTTACATTCTTGACCCCACTGTCTATAGCGCTTTAGTGAACAGGAAATTGTGAAACACTCCCCTCCCCCAATTATCTGTAGGGTACCTAGGCTCCAGACGAGCACTGATTCTTTCCTCTCCATACTCATTCCAGATGCATTATTTGACCAACCACATTTTAAGATCATTTTAGCATCTCTGAGGACAATTGAAATGGGTTGAAAAGAGGTACTTTTATTACGAAGAACTAAACCATATTGCTTTCCGAAGTGTCTGAGCTTGTAGAGTTTGAATGACTGCAGAAATAAAATATGGGAGAATTCTTCCTCATCTCGAAGCTCCTTGAAGGACACAGAGGCAAAGTAAAGCAGAGTTCGGGAAAGGAGCAAGAGAGCATGGTGCAGAGAGGCCCGGGCCTAAGAAAACCGGGGGAGGAAGAGGGAGGAGACGCTGAATGTTAATACTGTACCATCCGGGTGTATGTCTGCAAAGGGAGTGAAGGAGAGAGAGAGAGAGAGAGAGAGAGAGAGAGAGAGAGAGAGAGAGAGAGAGAGAGGGAGAGGAGGAGAGAGAGGGAGAGAGAGAGAAGGAGAGAGAGAGAGACATCAATGAAGAATAAAGAGAAGATCGGTTGAATAAAGGAAAAGAAGGAATGGACGCAATGACTGTTCCACGTTAAGAAGAATGAAGTAGAGGGAGTTTTAAACCACGGCAGTCTGGGAGAGCACAGGGAACTGTTTCCACCGGTTTGCATTTTATGAAGCAGTTGACGACTCCTGCAGGACTCTTTAAAAAGGAATATGAAATAGAAACGTTTTCTGAAAGAAAAACATCCACAAAATTTCCCGTTGGAAAAAAACACATTAGAAGAGCTTAAATTCTATATTGCTTATAGAAAATGAGTTCTTTCTTGAAAAAAATTAGCTTTGTTTGGAGGCCTGCTTTCTCGATCATAGAGCTGTATAGCCACATTCATTTCTGTGGAAAGAGTTCTCCCAGGTCATCGAATACAATTACTGATTCTATCAGATAATAGAAGATGGAAGATCAGAAGAAGACAATATTCAAATTAAAACTAACTTGGTTTGTAAGCTGTTCCATAAAGCAGCCAAGTTACTCAGCACCCAATTCACCTTCAAAGTGTGACTAGATGCTTTAGGACCTCATCCAATACATTCCAGCATGTTAATCTGTTGTGTATATGCCGCATCCTAGTCCATCCACGCCTTAGGTCCATGGGTGGAGGAGAGCGCTTCAAGGAATCGCTTCTCCAGGAAAAGGACACCACATGTGGGAATTGGGCGCGAGGATCTTGTAATGTTTTGTACTGATAATTGTAATTAGTGTAATTCACATATATATATTTTCATGTAATACTCAATATGAAATCGAAAATAGAAACTCCAGAGGAGTTACTAGAAACCCTCTAGATAACCCCTTTGTGAAAACTAATTGTGAAATTTTACCTTCTGTGAGTAGTATGAGAGAGTTTATACAAAAGCTTTAAATGAAAGAGCTCATGGAGGAGGATTTATAAAATTCCTGTGAGACAACTGCCCTGAGACACTGGACAGGCAGCCAAAGACGGGCAACTAGGACACATATGTTACCCACCGGCCGCCTAAGACAGGCACAGGACCTATTGCTGTCCTGCAGGCCCATGACGGGTAAGGCCTGGTTGGATTCATATGAAGAGTCCTTGACCCAAGACAGGCACTATCCTCACAGGGCCTGCCACACTCCCATAAGAGATAAGGGAAAAAATGTAGGGAGCGGCATGATAGCTTCACAGCTGCCGCTCCATCTCTCCCTCCTGTGGGCATCCAGGTGCGTTGGCTTACATTTCCCAAGCTAATTAAGTAACGAGATTAAAGTGTAACAAAGGTGAAAAAAGTTAGCAAATATATACTCCAGCTTCTAAAAATAAAATAGATTCAGATTCACTCACAGACGGGTGTGCAGTGTCTTCTGTCTCTCACTCGCCAACTCCCTGACCACCTTTGGGACCCCTGAGCCCTGCCGCAGCTGGACTCCGGCATGTATAGGTCCCACACTGAGTCAATTTCAGAAGAAACTGGAAAAGTAATTCAAGAGAAAAAAATGAAAAGAGGAGAAGAGAGAGGTAAAAAGAGATGGAAAGGAATAAAGAAAAGAAAAAAAGCAAGAAATAGAAGAAAAAAGAAGGAAAAGCACATATAAGAGAAAGACACAAAAGGCAAAAGATAGGAGAATGCTGAAATACTTAGAAAAAGCTAAAAACAAAAGGAGCAGTCGGGCACAGTGGCACATACCTGTAATCCCTGCTACTTAGGAGGCTGAGGCAGGAAGATCACAAATTCAAGGCCAACCTGGACCACTTAGTGAGACCCTGTCCAAAGATTTTTAAAAGTTAAAAAGGTCTAAGACTATAGTTCAATAATCCTAGTTCAAACACCAGTACTATAAAACAAACAAAAAGAGAAAGAGAAAGAATAACTTTACTATTTTGTATTATATAATATGGTTTAGATCTAAAATTTTCTCCCCAGATACCTCAGGTCTTAGAGGAGGGACTTTTGGAAGGTGTTAGGATCATGGAGGCGCTGTACTCACCCATGGATTAATCCATTAATAAATTCCTAACTGAATGGGCTTTAAGAAGGTAATGGTTGGAGGCAGGTCACTAGGCATGAGACCTGGGTGTACTCTTGTCCCCAGCCCCTCCCTTCTCTCTCTGCTCTCTGGCTGCCATGGGACGAGCAGTGTCCCTCCACCAAGCCTTCCTACCTTGCAGCCAGCCAACTAGGGACTGAACCTTCTAAAACCATGAGCCACATTAAAGTTCTTCTTTAAATTATGGCGGTTGGCACTGTGTCTCAGCAACCTTTGAAAAAGATTTAGGAAACCAGATGCTCTTCTCCTATCCTGTTCATTTGGGCTGTGTGTTTAAGGATAAATGTAATCACTACCTTTGAAAGCACTTCTTTTCAAAGCAATTGTCCAACATTCTTTATCTCAAGCCCTCAAGTCAGAATTAGGAGTCATTATAGAGAAATTTAGGTACTGGAAGGAATAGTTCTTTAGACTATGGTACCTCAATCATAGCAGTAGTGACTCATTCATAACTTTTTAAAAATTTTTTCATTTTAAAGAAAATAAAACAGAATAAAGCAAATTAGAACAGGTTTTCATTCATTTACTTTTTAGCTTAAAAATTATCTTGAAACTAGAGACTTCTTTACAATTTCAGTGAAAGCAGAAGTTTCTTGGGTATGACACAAAAAGCACAAAGCCAAATTGAGCTGTATCAACATTTAAAACTTCTGCTGAAAAACCCTGATAAGAAAATGCAAAGGTAGGCTACAGAGTCAAGGAAACATTCCCAATATGGACACATAGCATGTATAGTCTTAATCCTCACAGATCAGTAAAACAACAAGCCAAATAAAACTTGCCAAAATATTTAAACGTTTCACAAGAAGAGTCTTCTAGAGGTAGTTGAATTTGAATCAAGGAGAGTGCCAATGGCCTAGGAGCCCTTGAAGACGTCTCAAGATCACTAGCCATCAGAGAGATATGCAAATTAAAACCACAGTAAGGTATCAACTAGTACATATCCAGAAAAATTAGCAAAAATTGAAAGACTGACAAGGCCAAGTACTGAAAAGTAGAGCAACTAGAACTCTCGCACGTGCTGGGAGAATGTAGAGTGTTTCCACCACCTTGATAGTGTCTGATGCCCATTAAACATACACTCATCCCAAGACTCCTAGGTTCCCAGGAAGTTACTGAGGTAGGGCCTGGTTGGAGGCAGGTCACTAAGAGTGAGATCTGGGTATACTCTTGTCCCCGGCTCCTCCCTTGTCTCTCAAGCATGGTGGCAGTAGTTTTATTCATCAAAAAGTGAAAACAACCCACAAACTACCAACTTGTGTATAGTTACATAGATTGTTGACGTAATTACTTTTCTCATTTCTGGGACAAAATATTAAACACTCAAAGTTAAAGGAGGAAAGGTTTATTTAGCACACAGATTGTAGAGGTTTCAGTCCTTCCTCAGCTGGCTCCAAGGCAGAGTGGCTTCACAGAGGAGAGAAATTCATGACAGCAAAAGCCGCAAAAAAGGAGAAGCAATAAGCCTGTTTCTGTCCCTTACACTGTATCCAGTCTACAGGATTAGGGCAGTGTCAGTTCAATCAGTGGACTGGTCTGACAATCACCCACCCTTAATCCCAGAACCCTCAATCCTAGCTTAGAACTCTAGATTCAGCTACCTCTAGAAAAGCCCCATTTAAAAGTACATGGGGCTCTGGAGGGACCGCTAGACACAAACCGTAACTATTGAAGTACATAGCTGCAACAGTTCAAATGCTGAAAGCATGCCAGGAAAAAAGAAGCCAGACAGAACAGAGTATGCACCATGTGACACAATTGATATGAAATCTGTGAAAAGATTGAACCGACCAGTAGTCAGCAGAGGGCAGATCAGCAATTGCCCGACTCTTGGAGATTTGGGAATGTGGGTTGGGACTGATTGAGAGGGGAGATGGAGGAAGTATTCAGAATGAGGAAATGTCCTATATCTTGGCTGTAGCAGGGCTCTTTTAATGCATACACAAATCAGAATTCATAGTACTGCACACTTATAATGACTTTGATAAACTGCACTGCTCTAAAGTTGATCTTTGGCAGGTGATTTAGTTTAATGGCCCAAGCGCCTTCCTGATAAGCACAAGGTCATGAGTTCGATCCCTGGTACCAAAAAATAAAAATAAATAAAGCTGATCTTAAAGTGAGTCTGTAACAATCTAGTATTTTCAATAAGTGGGAATATGAGTGAGAATATCCTACGATGGAAATTGTTGAGAGCTAGAATTAATTATAAATGTATCCTAATTCAATATTTCCTAATTTTGGAGTTTTCATCTAAAATAACCTTATGTTTCCTGCTCAACATTTTTGAATTCTTGTAACTAGCCAATATAAAAGACTGAAGAATAAGTAAATAGACAGAATGTGGCAACTTAAGAATAACTCTTTTCTTGGGTTAGTGATGTAGCTCAGAGGCATGGTGCTTGCCTGAGTTCAAGATTTAGAACCAAAAAAATTATTCTTTTCTTTATTTGTTTATTCAACCACCAGGTATGGATCTGCTAGTCTATGCTAAAAACAGCAGTGTATTAGAAACGGAAGGGTCAGAGACACAGGACATGAGTGCAGCATCCAGCATCTTAGAGCCTGGTAGTGGAAAAAGAAAAAAAGGACAGGAACAAGGAGGGAAGAACACTGAGACCAGGAGGTGTGGTGGCTTGTACCTATAATCCCACCCCTTGGGAGGCTGAGGCAGGAGGTTCCATGTGAGTTCGAGGCCAGCCTCAGTTTCATAGTGAGTTCAAGGCCAGCCTGAATTGTACCAGGGAGACCTTATCTCAAAAAAAAAATACACTGAGACCCCACTGCAATGGAAGTATTTATCCAGAAATCAAAATATAGACAAGAGCACCAGTACCAATGGAATTCCAGTGGAGGAGAAAAAAAATTAACCAAGACAAGCTCTGCAAGGCAAGAAGTCAAGAGGTTGTTCTGGACTAGAAGTTGTAAGGTCAGAAGTCCAGCTCTGTGAGAGCAATGGCTGTCTTACGGTCTGACCCTGGTACATCTCCAGGGCAGACACACCACATTCAGCACCCACCACTGTTTCAGTTCTCTAGCAGCTGATCAACAAACACATGACTATGCCAACCTCTATGCAAAATTCTCTGCCTGAATTCACCCCACTTAATCCTCAGGTTTGCATGTGGCAGGGGTTCTTCTTATTCATCATCATTATTCTGAAGCTACGGACACTGAGGTATAGAGGGATCGAGTAGCTTTACAAAAGCCCTGAGTCAGGACGTGGTCGAGGCAGTGCACACCTCCCTGACACAGGCAGCCTGACACCTTCAAGGTGACAAAACCTTTGGGTTTTGCATGCACCCCTCTGGCACAGGGTGGACTCAGACAGAAATACACTAATCAAATGGAGCTTTTGCATAAAGCTGAGCTATTGTGGGATTCATCTGTAGCTCACCTTAACTTTAGAAGTCAGGCCGGCATAATCCTTCACCACGGGCCAGCTCTTCTATGAGCTAAGTCTGTCACACGCTGGACTCAAAAGAGTGTGCGGAGCAGTTCTTTCATTCAAGTTCAAATCCCCTATTGCCACGCACATGAGTACTCCATGGATGGGTGAGTGAAGCGGCTTCTCCACACCACTAACCTGTGCACCTGCTTTTGAAAGTCTTCACCCACCTTTTCTGGGATTACCCTTCTCCCCAGTAGTAGTGTCCTCCTCCCTCAGGTAGGACATGCTGCTCACCCTCTGCCTCACAGGTTGACATTCACTAAGCCTCATCCACTTCCCCCAGTTGTCGCTCCTGTTGCATGCAGGAAGGGGGTGAAGGACCAGGCAGCTTACTACAGGCTTTTCACACAACCAGGCTTGATGGCTTCCTGTCTTAAAGTCCATGTGCTGAAGGAGCCTTGGCCTCTTTTCCTTCTTAGTCTGAGGACCACAAAGTCAGTAGTTATTAATAAAATGCACCAACTTGAGACAAAAAACAATAATAAAAAAAGGATACCTGGTAAGTAAGCAGCTCTTTGTTTTCTATTCCACAGAAATCTTTAGTCCCCATTGTGTCCTGAGCATGGACCTTGTATTCATTAGGGGACAGAATAAAACCTGCTGACCCCTGATCGCAACCTAGGGTAAAGGGAAATGCAGCAAGGAGCATGGGCCTGAGGAATCTCAGCTGCCCTGAGGACTAAAGGGTAACTGAGCTCGCTAGGTAGGATGTTTATCTCTCATCTCTGAAACTCTAATGGATGAAGCACTGAACTGTACAAACACACAGCATCTATAGTGAATGTCGTTAAGACCCAGTTTTTTAAAATGGGACTGTGGTCATGGTACCTAGTAGGACACAACCCTACCTGCTCTTCAGATCCTCTTGTACATTCCAGACTGTACTGCCTCTGTCTGCCAGGGAAAGGGGAAAACTGCTCACAGAGCTCCTTAACCAGCACTGCTGTGTTCACTGGGGTTCTCCAGAAAAACAGAGCCAAGAGGATAGATGCAAATATAGAGAAAAGTGTTTATGATGGAAACTGACTCATTCAATTACAGAAGCTGACAAGACCCACAGGTTTCTGCCTGCATGTTAGGAATCTCTGATGGTGTAATTCATTCTAAGCTCCGAAGCCGGAGAACCAAGCGGAAGGCATGAGAACCCTGATAGTGAAAAACTGGCCCACGTTCAAAGCCCAGTGATCCCTAAGACAGGAGGAGAAGAATGTCCCAAGTTAGAGTGAAACCTCCTTTCCTCTGTCTGCTTACTCCATTCTGGCCCCAGCACAGGGGATGACTCCCACCCCTGGTGAGGACAATCACCTAGACTCAGACCACAAGTCAAATGCCAACCTCTTCTGGAAACACCTTCATAGACATTCCTGGAAAGGATGATTTATCTGTCATCCCTGAGTTCACTCAATTTGATGCAAAGCTCAGTATTGCTCCCCTTTCTTCGCCTCCCACTACACAGGTCAGTTTGCTGTCTTCCAGGCCAAGACAGTCATTCCCAGAAACCGTGAGGGCTGCCCCACACTCTGCAAAAGCCATGGCTCCAAGACCAGTCTAGGAAGGTGGACAAATTGTTTGCTCCTCAGCAAATGTAACCTAGTGTGAGCACTTAAATGACAAGCTAAAGAATAAATTCATGCTCTTACTAAAACAAATTTTCTAAATAAATTTTCATTTCATCCACTTTCCACATGAGATTTGGTACTTGAGAAAAACAGTACCTACCCAGTATGGTGAATCATGCCTGTGATCCCAGCTTCTAGGGAAGCTGAAGCAGGAAGATTACGAGTCAAGGCAGCCTGAGCAACTTAGTGAGACCCTGTCTCAAAACCAAGAGGAAATAAAAAAAGAAAAGGGCTGGAGATGTAGCTCAGAAGTAGAGTATCCCTGGCTTCTATCCATAGTACCAGAAAAGGATGCTGAGGATGCTGAGGAGAAAGAAAGGAAGGAGGAGGAGGAAAAGGAGGAGATGGAAGAAGAGGAGAAAGAGGAGAAGGAAGAGGAGGAAGAAGAGGAGAAAGAGGAGGAAGAAGAGAAGGAGGAGGAGAGAAGAAAAGGAAAAAGATAAGTTAATATCCATGGCCTGAAAATTTATTCTGTTTGGGAAGATAATGTCCTTATTTCCATTCTGAGTGATCATTTTATCACATCAAAATGACATATTCTTAAAAGACAAGTTAAATTCATATGATAAACTAGAAAATACTCATGTAGAAAATGGGAAGATGGAAGTAAGACACGTCTGTCTTTGAATATCAAACTATGAGAATGCAAGCACATTCTTGGGTTTCCACTTTTGAAATGTTAAAATAGAGAAATTAATGCCAACACACAGGTTTGGGGAGAAAATTAAGTGATACAGCAAATGACAAAATATAGTGCCTCTCACTGTAGAAGAATTTGTTTTTGGTGTTACATATAAAGGTTTATGACTAGGCTTGCACCATAAACTTATGCAATGCTTTCCTTTGCACAAAATTGTTTCTTACAAAAATGAACTGAAAATAAACGAATGTGAAATAACTTTTGTATGGTACAGATAAATAGCAGTTAACATTACCATTAAATATTCATCTGACAAATCTTTGATGAATACATTTAATGTGCAAAGTAGAGAGTTAATTGCCAGGTGAGATATAAAACAGGACAAGATCTCTGCTCTCAAGAAGGATATATTTTAATAAAGGAGAGATAATACATACGAATCATTATATTAAAAGGCAGAATAGAATTAGATGCCATATAACAGTGTAAAGAAAGCCCACAAAAGTCAAACCGCAGGTACATTAGTTCTACTTCATAAGAATGAGTTTTATGTAAGTTAAAATCAGAAAAATGCAGGCAAATATAATGTGTAGAGGTTAATTTTAATAGGCGAACATCCATAGGGTACATGTGCGTCCATTTATAGCAAAGCACACAGTTGACACTGGTCCTAAGATTTGGAAGTTTGAAGGAACGGCAGCTCTACACAAAGAAAAATGTAAACACCACTAATACTGCCATATATTTATTTTCAAACAAAGAGTTTTGTTGCCTCCTGTTTAAACAACCAACCATGCGCGTACACTTCCATGATGCGTTATGTCACCTTAGCCAGCCAGCCTTGCAAAGCTAGCGAAGGGCAGTCACGGCTCACATTTACACCACTGCGAACTTGAGGATAACACAGGTTCCCATAATGCACACACCCCACAAAAAGTGATGTAGACGATTGTAAATTGGGAAGAGACCCTAGTAATGATGGCTCCATCCCTTCTCTCCTTGCCTTGATGAAGCAGGAAGCCCATATTCTGGTCTGCTTCCCTATGTGAAATTGTTCCCGGGACAGCAAGAGAAGGACCACGACTTCCCGTGCTGCCTGTGACAAGCCACAGGCAACTCAGGGCTGCAGCTGAGCCCCACCCTAAGACACTCTCAGACCTACCAGGAAGAAAGGAAGTGTTTTCATCTCTGTCTTCTCGACTGGTTCAAAACCCCTGAATGCTGAGCACGAGTTTAGACACGGACAATCCACAAGAATTTTCGGCTCCCAGAGAAGTCCACAGTGTATGGTCCTGCTGGTGGCTCGGAGGCCACGATGGACAGACTGTGGTAAGCTCAGAGATTGCAAGAGTGGAAGGAAAATAAGATGGTCTGTTCACAGCATTTCAGTGAGGAAAACCGAAACCCAGACATAAATCTCGATGGTGGCACAGCTATGACTGAGTCTCCAGACTCCCACCCAGGCTGGGGAGGGTGTCAGCCCTCAGGAAAACCTTGGCCTTATGCATCTGACTCCTTCCTCAAGGAGAAGCAAAACAAAATTTGCCTCTCACAGAGTGCAGTTCTCCAGACTGTCCCAGTCAGTGGTCACGTGCATATGCTGACTCATGATACAGCAGGAGAAAAGCAGTGGTAATTCGAAGAATAACACCACCTTTAAATACTTTTCCCTGAGGACTTCTGATTTTTCTTTAAACTGGATCAAAGGAAGAGCCTTTCACTTCCTATTACCTCGGTAACCGAAGGGCTATCTGCTGATGATTCACGCTGGCCAACCTCACAAGAGCCTTTACCAGTTCAGTGAGGGACTTTCTCACGCTTCGAACTGCCGTAAGCCCCAGACACCTCCTTCACTGTCAGATGGCCTTGCCTTCTTCTTGGGAATCTGGTAGCTGTGCCCCAATCCCATAGTCAGTCCCACAAATCCAGGGACAGCTGCCACAGCCTCCCCTTCATCCTTCCACGGGCAGTGGAAGAGGTGTCCCTCCACCTACTCAAAGCCAACCCTTCTGTCTGTCCTCAGATCGTCTCAGAGAAAACACTACCTCCAATTACTTTGGTTCTTAGCATGGTCTTCTCCTCTGGATTCTGTCCACCAACACTTTACAGGTTTAATCTCCCAGACAAAAGTAAAATCAATCAAAATACATCTCTCAGTACCACACCCAGTTCCACCCACAACCATGTTCAGGACCAGACTACCACTTTCAGAGAACCTAAACAGTTATTTTTTCCTGGAAAATCTGCAGCAGCCTTTTAACCAGTCTCTCCTTTTCTAACTGACCCTGACCAGTTCTCACTCTAGCTAAAGTGATTTTGGAAAACAAATAATCATGTCACCATTCACTAAAATGTCAAAGGCTTGTTATCACTCTCTGGATAAAGACCAAAACTCATGGTATGGCTTACAGGGAATCTCTACCACCTGTCTTTGCTGCTTCTCCAGCCTTGTCTTATGCAACTCTCCTCTCAGCCTCTGTTGTCTAAGACAGCTGGTCTACCTTGCATCTTGAAACATGCTTCCTCTGACAGCAGAGATTGGGCCAATTATCTTTCTGGCAACCAACCATCTCCCCCCTCCCTTCCACCTGGTTAATATTTTCATATTCTTCAGATCTCAATTTAAATATCCGTTCCTCTAGAAACACCTCTATGACTCTACAGCATAGTTTAAAATCCCTTGTCATATTCTCTCTTAATTTTAATTCCTTCATGAGTTCCTGAATAGCACTGGTATATTTGTTTTTATTTATTCTGTCCCTAGTGCCTAGGACTATATTGACATGTAATTAAGTTATAAATATTTTCTCATAAATAAATGATGGTGACATTTTAATGTGTACATCAAACGCTTCCTTTCCTCAGAAGCATCTTCCTGCATCTTAAGCTAATTGTCCTTATTAATCTTACCTCATGTGTCCTAATAATCCTTCTTATTCAATTCATGATGAAGTACATTTCATGTGCCACAAAGAAGAGATTCATAAATTAATAGGTATAGTCTTTACCCTCAATTTGTATATAACCCAATATGGCAAACAGGTATGGACATATAAAAACTTTGATCAGTTCATCCCAAGCTTACTGAGTGTCCATTAAGAGCCAAGATTTCAAGTCCCTAGGAGTGTAGCAGTAAATGGTCCTTTGTAGAGTGTATTATCTAGTGACCAAACATCTGTTCATTGGGTAGAATTCTGGGCCTGCAATCTGAAAGTCATTGATGCCTTAGAATTGTGATTTTATCCTGAAATTTAACCATTGCAGTGACCTCTTGGGTTACATATTACAGAAAGATGACACTGGTAGCAAGAAGGAAGTATTCTAGCCATTTCAATCAAAGGTCATTGGAAAAGGATCCCAAAATCTGACCAGAATGATCAAAGCCTAGAATAGGATAGGGGCAGCAAGAATAAAACTTAAAGCATAGAACTGAGAAAAATGATTAACTTCCTAAATCTGATCACTACAGCAAAGAGAAAATTCAAAAATAATGTTTAAATTTGAAAGAAGAGTTAAATTGTAGAGAACCCAGCCCTACGGAAACCACCCCTGAGCACATAGCCAGACTGCACAGGTCAACCTCTCCGCAGTCAGGTGTGGCAATGTGACTGGGGAATGGTAAAGAAATGCAAGCAAAAACTGTGAGTGCCAATCCCAGCCTTGACCCCCCAAAATCTACATCAGTCTACCAATCTACCAGGTATGGGGGCACAGGGTAATAAGAGAAAAACTTTAGCTTGGAGCCCCAGAAACATCCCACATTCCCTCCTAATGAATGCCTTCACATTCATAATAATTTTAAAAGTATCTGTTGTGTTAAACCACCAAGCTTTGGGATTTACTGAGCAGTTAGGTTGAACTTAACTACAATGGTAATCGCAATTGCCAAAGATAAGAGATTCAGAGTTGATGCAGAGGTAAAGATAAAAAGCTCAAAGTAGGACAATTTTAGTTTGAGAGTCTTTTGACTTATCAAAGCAGTTGCAAATAGTGGTCCAGAAATTGTAGAGACCTAGAGGCAACGATATGCAGAGTTTGTAGAATACGGACTACTGGTCAGTAGCTTGTACTCCAGAAACTTGCCAAGTCCTGGTCAATCACTGCTTGATGAAGCAGTGGGGTAGGGAATATCCACATTTAAAAGAAGGTAGAGAAAAGAGGGTTCAGAAAGTAAAAGAACATGTTCTCAAATTTCTCCATGATTAGTACCATATAAAATAGACCAAAATGTGCGGTCTCAGGATTCTCAGGACCGCTTATCCCAGCTGAACTGGTCATTCAGTAAGCTGCTACTATATCCCTCTGCTATTAAAACTTTGAGTTCAATGGACTCATTAAAGCTTTGCTTCCCACACTGAGAGCTCTAAAATTCAATAAAACCATTCTCACTACAAAAATGCCAAAATCTATCTAAATTTGGGGCGACATTTTAAAATCTGCAAGTCACTCCTGATGCATCCTCTGATAACATTTTATGATCTCTTTGGTAAAGATATTGCCTTACAGTACTACCAACCTTTTACTTTTTGATCCCCCCTGAAGTGATTCTCATGCATTATTCATTCAATGCCCCAGTTAAGCCCATAAGATTGGTTAATATAGGTGGGGCTCCAGCCATGCTGATGAAACTATCCAAAAGGGGCACTTACTTTAGTGTGGGGTTCACATCAGCTCAAAGCACGTCCTGTGAGGTAGCAGAACTGTGCTCACAGGGCATCCACAAGACAAACACACTCATTAAAAGCACTGCTTCAGGCGCAGAGGTTGACCATTCATCACAGGCCTGCAGTCTCTAAGTCTCACAGGTCTCTACTGTGACATCAAGGGACATCTTGCTTCCTGACTCAGAATTTGAGTCACTGAAAATGATCTCTGAAACAGAAAAAGTGAAAAAGAGGGCATCCTGATGAAGAATGCAGCATTCATACAATAGCTGCTCCTTCCTCTGTCAAAGTGACTCTATAGGGTTTTTTAATATCCTGAATAATGAACCCCTTACAGATAAGATTATGGTTATGCATTTAAATGCCTAAAGGGAGTAGCTATAATCTTCCTGATTTAAATTGTTTTCTGAAAGAATTGGAAGAAAAAAATCTGCATAGCCAGATGAGTTCTCCTAAAATTCCATTTTGTTTATTGCACCTCCTTCTCTAGTTATTTATAAATATTATTTTAAAATGACCAAATTTCTATACAGTTAATTTTATGAGTCAGCTTGGCAAGACTATGGTGACCAGTTGTGCAACTCTATCCTGTGTATTTCTGTAAAAGTATTTTTAAATTCAATGGTTTTAAATAAAGCAGATCACCAAAAGTACATGGGCCACATCCAACCAGGCAAAGCCTTCAAGAGGAGAAATGGAGGTTTCTCAAAGAAAGAGTTCTACTTTCAGATTGCAACCCAGAAAGTCTATTTGAGTTTTTAGCCTTTGGACTCAGGTCTGCAACATTAAGTCTCACCTGAATTATCTGCAGTGAGCCAGCTTGCCCTATAGATTTTTGCCTTGCAAGGGCTCACAATTGAAAAAGTACCCTGGGGCTAGGGATATAGCTCAGTGGCACAGTAGCTGCCTGGAAAGAATGAAATCCTGAGTTTGATTCCTGGTACTCACAAAAAAATAAATAAATCAACAAAGGTCTACACCACCCCCACTCCCTCCAAAAAAAAAGTACCCTTCCTCTCCTTGCCTCGCTCCCCTCTCTCTCTCTCTTTCTCTCTCTATCCACTTCTAGAGAGAGAAATTATGCAAGAAAAACAAAAGGTATGAAGGCATATGAACTGAAAATAAAGGCAAAAAAGGTTCTGTATTTTTGCAGATAGCATATTGAAAATTCAAAAAAACACACCCACACACACACACATGAACACATGTGCACATAGACAGTGTTACCACCTATATTTAAGCAGCAAAGTTGTAGGTTATAAGGTCAACATGCAAAAATCAATTGTATTTCAATATACTACAAATCAAAGAGAAAAGGAAACTAAGGAGAAATTTTTCTTTATAACAGCATTGAAACATAAAATTCATAGGAATAAGTTTAAGCATAAGCATGATACAATATAAACCGAAAAATAATACTGAAAAAAACTAAGGAAACTTTAAAAATGGAAAGTTATTCTATGTTCTAGACTAGAACAATCAGTTTTATTAAGATGACCCTTCAAAGCAATCTACAGATCCAACTTAATTCCTATAAAACTTCCAGTATCCTTTTATGCAGAAATGCAAAAGCCCATCCTCAAGTTCATATGTAACTATAAGAAGCCCAAACAGGAGGAGAAGTAAAGATGGCAGACCAGTGAGCAACAAAATACAGAGCCTCCCGGGAGAAACAACTCATAACGCCAGAATAAAACACCCTGGAGAGACCCAGACAGAGGGAGATGAATCCTCTTGACACAGGAAGCAATTAAAAGGTAAAAAAGCTCGTCAAATACGTTGGGACTACAACTGGAACAGCTAAAGATTATGGGACACATTGTTTTTGTGGTGACCTGCCAGGTTTGTGCCAGCCTGAATTTGCGCCAGCTTGAATCCGTGCCAGAAGGCAGAGCCGCCCAAACTCGTTCCTGCTGCCACTCACAGGAAGCGCAGCAGCACTGAAGTCGGGGGTTGGTGAGCCCAATAGAGAGAGAAGCTGGTGAAGGGACCTTCATTAATCCACAGTCACTGCTAGGAATGAGACCCCACACACACAGGAAGGGTGCCACCAAATGGGCGACATGTTGGAATCGGGCAGGAGGAGCCTGAACTGGGAGTGACAGTGACTTCAGTTGGTTGCTCCTTCCCCAGAGCAGATTCATGGGATTTGCTTGGACTGGGCTGTGCCCCTGGCCAGGACTCAGTGAGCTGTCCCAAATCGATTCCCTGTGCCTAGCATGCACCAACTGGGTGAAGGCACCTGAAGTTTAGCTGGCCGGGTGGGGAGGGGCAGGCACACACAGCCGCTGCTTACACCTCAGTGACAAGAGCAGTCAGGACAGGGCAGAAGTTCCTTGCCAACATGCTTCAGAGGAAATGTGGCCTACAGGGAAGGGGGCTGGGACCTGCACTGTAACCTGTGTGGAGGAAGCCAGGGCCATGACAAGAGAGAGAGGCAGGAGGAGGCCCCCAGCCCAGAACCCTAAGAGCACTGATCCAGGAGAGGGAAAAACAAGGGAGACTGAGGGTGGCAAACACACAACAGCAGACATGGCTTCAATGGTCATTAAGAGATATCTTCAGGACCCTGTAGATGAGATCAAAACTGAAATATTAAATCAGGTAAAGCAGGATATGAGTAGAGTAATAAAAGAAATGCTCTCAGGAAGATACAGACAGAAGAAAGGAGGAACACAAAAAAAGGAGAGAAACATTTAATAAAGAATATAAAGAAAATATAGAACACATGAAGCAGATTCAAAGAGACTACCAAGAAATTAAAAACTCCATTGAAAGCTGGCAAAACTCCTTAAAAGAAACTAAGGATAGACTATCAAAACTTGACAATAAGTTTGCAATGTGTGATCATGAAAGGAAAGATCTCTTTAAAATAACAAGGAAACAGGCAGTAACCATTCAAAGGCTAGAAGATGACAAGAGAAGATGACAATTTAAGAATAAGAAACATGAACAAAGAAGCAGGAATACATACAGGCAAATTACAAAGGCGATTCATGGAAATAATTAAGGAAAACTTCCCAAGCATGGGAAAAGAAAATGACATTCAGTTATGTGAGGCATACTGAACTCCAGCCACCTACAACTAAAACAGAGCTACACCCAGACATATAACAATCAAGATTCCAGAATTCAATATAAAAACAGAATATTAAAAGCCGTCAGAGAAAAGAAACAGATTACCTATAAAGGTAAGCCCATCAGAATGATGACTGACTTCTCGACACAGACCATCAGATCAAGAAAACCTTGGAATGAAATATTCAAAGCCCTGAAAGAAAATAATCTCCAGTTCAGATTGATGTATCCTACAAAACTGTCACTATAAATTAATGGAGAGACAAGATGCTTCCATGGCAAAGAGGAACTGGGGGAGTTTGTGACCACCAATCCTACAGAGAATACTGAAGGACAATCTAGAGAGAGAGAGAAAAAAAATACCAGGATTTTAGAAACAGCAGCAGAAAAGCCTCAATGAGTGGGGTAGGCAGTAGAATGAAGGAGAAAACTAGACAAACAAAGGCAGAAAAATAGCATAGCAGAAATGAGGCAGAGAAGGATAACTAGAATCTCTAACATACATGGCCTTGATACACTATAATGTTAATAGTGAACCAGGATTTAAAACTCACATTATTCACACTAGTCTGCTTAGATGTATTTTGATCCAGTCATTCTACCTGTACTAGATTTGAGGGCACAGACAGTAATCCCAAAAATAGCAGGATATAGTATGGTAATCATCCTTAATTTCCTGTTAACTTAATCTAAAGCTCTATAAAATCTACACTGTTTTACCATGACTGATCGTAATCAAATCTGGTTTGTTGGATCATTATTTTTTATTGATAGATTTTATTCAAAGTTGTTATGATTGATAGTATCAAGTCTGAGAGTATAGACAACTACACTAAAGATGACAAGATTCTTAGAATATACACTCTGGTTTAATTATTACCTGCCTTTGAAGTTTTATACTGTCTACAATGTTTTATTTTTACTAATATTGTTATGTACTGCTATATTCAATTATGCTTGATGATATAGACAATTCTATTGAAGATAATAAGAAACAACACAGTAATCACTGTAGATCACCTTGTACTGTGGTTTTATATGACTTTTTGGTTTCATGTTTTTATAGGAATTTGTTTTTCTTTGTCTTGCTATGTTTGGTTTTTCCCTCTAATACAGAAAGGATAGAAATTCATGCATGCATAGCTGTTTACACTCTCACTGTTTGAATATCTACTTTGTATGCTTTAATTTTATAACTTGAACTATTATTTCTAAGAGGACAATATGCAATTTATCAACTAGTGATTTCTTATTGTTTATCTTTTTTTTAATTCTGTATTATCTCTACCCTTTACATGCCTTTGTTTCTCTTTAAATAAAAAAAATTTTTAAAAAGTAAAAGGAGGAACAAAAAGTGCTTTAAAGGATATAACTGCATTTCTGTTTACGTGTGTAGGATTGATAACCACGTTACTAAGTTGTTATTGGATCATTGAACTTCTTTGCAACCTCACTGTTTGAATGTCCACTCTATATGCTTTAATTTTGTAACTTGAACAACTATATCTAAGAAGACAATATGTAATTTATCAACTAGTGATTTCTTACTGTTTATTTTTTTTCTGAAATTCTGTATTGTTTGTACCCCTTTTTCTGTTTTGCTTTTTTCCTGTTTAAATAAAATTTTTTAAAACAAGAAGCCCCAAATGACCAAAGCAATATTTAAAAACAAATCATACTTCCTGATTTCAAAAATTCCATGTGGTACTTCAAATACTGTGCTACTGCACACATATAGATATGAGGTCAGTAGACAGAGATTAAGCCCACAAATAAATTTATGCATCATGGACAGTTGCTTTGTTTAGCAACTGTCCATAGATGCTTTCCAAGATCATTTGATGAAGAGAGAGAACACTCTCTCTCTTCATCAAATGATGAGGAAGTTAACCACATTTTAAAAAATGTAATTCAATGTTTTCTTTGTACCATATATAAAATTTAACTCACAATTGACCTAAGTAAAACAACTAAAGCAATAAAACTCTTATAAGGCAGCACAGGAATAAGCATATGATATTAAATATGGCAATGAATCCTTAGATATGACACCAAAAGAATAAGCAACAGAAGAAAGAATAAACTTATCCTCATCAAAATTTAAAATTTGGTGCAAAGAGCATTATCAAGAAAGTGAAGAGACAATTTGCAAACTATCCAACAAAGGTCTGGAATTCAGAAAACATAAATACTATAATTCAACAAAAAAATACAACCCAAACTTAAAAAAAAAACTTGGCAAGGTATCTAAATAGGCATTTCTGAAAAAACACATAAATCAGCAAGAAGCACAAACGTGAAAACATACTCACCATTGGCAGTCACCAGGGAAATGCAAATGGGAATCACAGTGATGTAGCACATGACAACCACTAGTGTGGGCAAGGGTTTTTTCCTTAATGAGAAATAAGAAGTACACAGAAGAGATGAAGAAATCAAAAACTGTATATTGTTATCAGGAATTTAAGATGGTTCAGCCACTGGTAGTTGATTCTTCAGGAAAATACATGTAAAATTTACTATAAAACTAAGAATCTCATTTCTTTTCACCTGTAAAAATTGAAAACAGGTACTCAAATAAGTATCTACACACATACATATTTATAGCTTCATTATTCATAAGAACAAAAGGATAGAACCAGTTCAAATGTCCATCAACAGAAGAAAGGATAAACTGTGGTATATGCTTACAAAAGAATATGCTGCCATAAAAAGAAATGAGATGCTGGTACATGTTACAATGTGTGAGTCTCAAAAACCTCACTCAAATAAAATAAACCAAATACATATGGTCACTGCTGTGTTGTGTTAGTCGTAGTCCTGTCACTAGAATACCTGACAGCTGTAATTTAAATGAGGAGTGGTTTATTTTGGCCCCCAGTATGAGAGGATTCAGCCTATGCTGCTTGACTCGAAGGGATAAACAAAATGGCAGAGGGGCATGGTGGAGCTGTTCAACAAATGGTAGGCAGAAGGAAGAAAAAGAGACAGGGGAGGATCCAGGAAGAGATACATAACCTTTCTAAGTCATGTCACAGTGACCCATATCTTCCAACCAGACCCCACCTCCTAACAATTTAGCTATAATGCCTCTAAAATCCAATCATCTTCTAAACATCCCACCTTTAAGTGATGAGGCTTTGGGGAGACATCCAAATATAAGCCATAATAGATGGTTTAAAGGAGCCTCTGGAAGGAGCAAGCCTCCACTCACCCCAGGATCAAGCTGCAAAATTATAAATCTTTCATTCAAAAAGAAAGTCCTTGAGATACTGTCCCAAGAAAAGTTTGCCAGAGAAATAGTTCCAGTGGTACTTGTTTTACTGCATTCAGTCGTTCACATACTCAGAGGCCCCAGTAGCTGTAGTCCAACAGGGCCAGACTACTGCTCCAGCTGTGGAAGACCTGAACATCACCCATATGCTGTTGGTTTTTCAGGCATGAAGAATGCAAGTTGTTGGGTTATAGAGGATTCCAATCAGATTTCAAAGGAAGGCCTGCGAGGCCAAGCAGTACGCTATTGAGAGAAGAAGCATGCCACCGGAAGAGTGGAGCCAAAGGTCCGTGGAGACCCCAGGAAGCTGGAGGTGCAAGGAACCTGGATTGTCTATTAAGTGGTTCCTACTCTAGAGAGAAGCCCCATTGTCACTACAACCACCATGGTATAGGGATGGGACTGCCATGTGGTTTGGTGTTGCACACGGGACTGTAGGATTTAATGCTTGCCCTGTGGATCTTGTTATCTCTCTGTTCCAATTCCTTTCTATCCCCACATTCTTCTCTTGGAGTGGGAATGTTTGGAACTGGCTATGGACTGAAATCTCCACAAAGTAGGAGCCAAAATAGCAAGTTCTTTCTTAAAGTTGCGAGTGTCAGGTATTGTGTTCCAGCAAGGAGGAAAGTATCTAGGACAGATTTTGGTACCAAAGAAGTGGGATCCTTCCTATTACACTACCTGACCCTGTGGTTCAGAAGTCTTTGGAACTGGTTTGCAAGAGGAGTTTGAAATGTTTTGCAGATTTTGGCTGGAAAAGCAGACTTAGAATGTTGTAAGCTGAGCTTGGTGAAAAATTTTGGTCAGCACTCAGAAGATCAGAATGTTGATAGAAATGCAAATGGAATAGGGAAGGCTCAGGTTTCAGCTGTGAACAAGGACTTCACTGACAATTCAACTTCAAACAATGTGTGCTATGCTCTGGTAAAAAAAAAAATTCGATATTGGTTATGAGACTTTGTGGGAGACTAATATCTAGGGTGGCAGAATAATTAACCTGGTAGAGCAAATTTCAAGACAGCTTAATGTGGAAGCTGTATCATAGGTACTATTTTCAGCTCTATATGGAGAATCAAGAACAAATGGCACAGCTGAACGATTTAGTAAGTTTTAAGTTTGGTCAGAAAGGAAGTTCTGGTGGAGCTGAGGCACTGTAAAGTTGTATCAGAAATGACTTGGCTTATTGAGAAGATTAGCATTAAAAATAATTCAAGTACTTCACAACAGGACAATAGAAAAGATGGCTTGAGGGTATCAGAGGAACCAGGAATACTCCATTCTTTCCAAAGTTGCACAAGTGAAAGGATTTGCTTTGAGGACAAAGCCCCAGGGCACCCTACTCAAGAAGTACTGCAGTGAATTGATTCCTGGGATTCATTACACAGTGCTTAGCTACCCAGGCACTGAGAAGTCTCTACAGTCACAATTCAAAAGGTCCTGGCTGCTCCTCAAGCCAGAAGCAGACCTCTTGGAGTTGACCATGTGGTGCTGGTTTTACAGACATGCAGAATTTAAGAGTTATAGATTCATGGAGGCTTCCACCAAGATTTCAGAAGAAAGCCTAGAAGGCCAGGCAGTGTGCACCTAAAAGAAAGCTACAAAGCTATGAGAATAAACCTGTAAGTGCAGGGAAGACTACAGAATGTTGGAGATGCCAAGAACATGGAACATCTGGAGAAAGACACAAGGACTGAGAAAAGGGGCCAAAAAGAGAGGCCTAAGGGCTACAACCACCAGCAATACTGTAAGGGCGGGGCCACCTAAGCCATTGGGAATTCACATCTTGCCTCAGTTTTCCCTGGCTGGTAAACACAGAGCTACAGGATTTAACATTTGCTCTGCCAGGTTTCAGTCTTGCTTTGATCCTGTTCCTTTCTGTCCCCCTATTTTTTCCTTTTAGGACAGGGAAGGTTTATCTTGTGCCACTGCATGTCAGCCTTGTTTAACTTTCTCGTTTTTATAGGCCCTCATGCTGAGTTTACCTTACATCCCAGGGGAGACGTTGGACTTAGATTTTTCAGCAGTCCTAGAGCTTCTAAGACTTGGGTGAATCTTACAGATGGACTAAATGCAGTCTACATAGAGATACACATGGATCTCTTGGGGATCGGGACAGAATGGTATGGTTTACATCTGGATGTCCCTCCAAAGCCACATGAACTTAAAGTAAGAAATTCAGAAGATGATCATATTAGAATGGCATTAAAGCTGACTTGCTGTGAAAAACAAGAGACCAAGTTGGAAAAGGCACTTCACTGTCAGCGTGACCTAGGAAGTTTAAAGCTGGCTTCTTGGCTCCTCCAACTTTCTCTTTGCTTCCTGAGTGCCATGAGGTAAGCAACCTTCCAGGACCTTCCACCAGCTTGCCTTGCAGCCAGCTGACAATGGACTGAAACCTCTGCACATCGGGCCAAAATAAGCCTTTAAGTTGTGTTTGCTGGGTACTGTGTTCCTGTGATGAAGAAGTAACTAAGACATCAACTTTCCTATTGTGCTAATGCAAAGTATTCAGTTTTTTATTAATGCTAATTTTATCAGCAACCCAACTTTTCAGGTGCTTCCTTTTTGGCAAAACTGCAAATTTTTCACATATTTTAGTTCTTTTTGCTCCTGATTCTCACTATATATCTGGCTAATAACAGCCACAATTAACACTATGCCACAGCCTGAAATGTGGCTTGCTTTGAAATTTCTTCCAGCAGATCAATTAGACCCCTACCTTTAAATTCAGTCTCACACAATCTCCCAAACAAGTGCACAGCAAAGGCCTAAACAAATGAGACAAAATAGTCTGATCTTTAGGGCTCCATGAAGACCAAACCTTCTGTAGAGTTCTTAACTCTGCTGGCTGAGACAGACAATGTCTCTAGGTGGCCTGTATTTATTTACTATTCAAACAAGGAATCAGAGTGGAAAATGCAGGAAATCTGAGCAGGACCTTGGGAGGTGTTCAAGGACCCCTCCAAGCAATGGACGATGCTAATTAAGAATTATCCAGAAAGTCTCCAGATATCCTCAGCTGTGGCCTATCTTACTCTCTGAGGCATCTCCTAGTTCTCAGTTCAGCCATGCCTGAGCCATGCCAAAGCTCTGCATGTCTATTCAGCTTGAATGTCTCCAACATAAAATGTAGACAGATTCTTTGACAAAACAAAACACACAGGGCATCTAGTTGTTTCCAAAAGTCTTTCTTCCCATCTGAAACATCATGTTACTGGCCTCTACTATCCACATTCCTATCAGCATTCTGATCCTCTGACATCTGAGCAGAAACATCCATTAAACTGCTTAAAACAACTGAGGACTTCTCTAGCCCATGTCTCCAACTTTTTCCAAACTCCTGCAAACTAATTTTAAACCACATGACTAGATAGTTACAAAATGATCCCTCTCCTGGTACCAATTTTCTTTATTAGTCAGCTTTCCTGTAGCTGGAAACAAAATACTCAACACCTGCAACCTAAAGGGGGTGACGTATACTGTAGGCAACGGTTTTAGTTTAACTATGTACATGGTCAGCTAGTTCCAAGGCAGAAGCAGTATGGTAGTAGAGGATAGCAGAGAAAGCTGCTCATCATTGCACTCAGGAAGGAGAGACAGAAGGAGAGAGACAGAGACACAGAGAGACAGAAACTGAGACAGGCCAAGTTGGGGAGAGAAATATCTACTCTCTCAAGTTATGCCCTCAGTGACTTACCCCTTCTGACCAAACCCCACAACTAAACATGAGGATTTTTAGATCAAACTATAACATCTATGAATCCACTAACAGGGAAAAACAGAAAAACAAAACCCACACATACAGAAATCAGTGGATACCAAATGAGGGAGGAATGGAGTGTGACATTTCCTTTTGGGAAGATGAAAATGCATAGCACTCTGAATGCCACTGAATTGTTCATGTTGAAATAGTTGTTTATGTGAAGTTCACCTCAATTTTTAAAATTATGCACTGAGAAAGTGATCTTTAAAGTAATACATGTACAGATTATCAGCTTCCAGAATTATTCAAACAAAAAATATATGAGGTGTTTTAGACTTTGAAATGTTACCATTTTTTTAGCCCTATGTATCAGGATTTTTGTTAAAGTTTTATATATTTTATCTTATTCAAACTCAATATACTTGCATTTGATGTTTTGGAAATGACAGACTCCATACATGATGGTATATAGTACAGCCTAAGTGTATAATAGGCTACACTATCCTGGTATATGTAAGTACATTTGTTGTCTACGCAACGATGAAATTGCGTAACAACAAACTTCTCAGAATGGATCTTCATTGCTAAGAACACAATGACTGCACTAATCATCAATGCCTTCAATTTAAAAGAGAAATTGGGGCCAGGCCAGAAATTAAGGGTCGTGCTTACCAGACAGGTGCCACACAGATGCTTGATCAGTTCGGCACCTGTCTGGCAAGCGCAAGGTCGTGAGTCCGATTCCCCAGCACCAAAAAAATAAATAAAAACAAAAATAAGAGAGAAATTGGGTGTGAACAAGTTAAATTAATCATCACACAGATGAGAGATAAACAGACCTTGGTTGATCATTTAGCTATTAATCACACTTTAGAAAGAGAATTAAACACATACTTATTCAAGAGTTTATTGAGCACTTGTTAAATGTTATATTTTATCAGTGTAGTAACAGTGATAGTGTAAAAAAATTTCAAAACACTTAAATACTTTTAAGCATTTTAATAGGTGGGTGCTCTCATTTGTATTGAAATGTTACATATCAAATCTATAATGTCTTAGTATTACTTCAGATAAGACTAAAGTAGATTCAAGTTGATTTGAAGAAAAAACTTTAAAATAATAAGAGCTGATATTTATTGAACATTTAGCATTTGCTAAGCACTGTTCAAGGGCTTTATATTAATATACTTATTTTATTAATTTTAATGTAATATTTGATCAAAACTGTGAAGATGTTATTCATATGGACTAAATGTGTAAAACAATTGCAAAATTTTTTAAAATACCTTTTAAAGTCAGATTCAAATTTAATTCTAGGATTTACCTCTTAATAAGAGTGACTTGGCCATGAAACTAAAGATGGCTGATTGTTAAGACCTGTGTCTCTCACACCAGTGGAACATTTAGGCTAGAAAACTGTTCACATACTAACTCCTGATACATGTAAAGAAATAAGCCATTATAGGTGCTATCAGAAACAGTAAACAATAGAGTCTGATTTCCAAGAATTTGGAACAATAAACTACAGAATACAAAATAACAAAATGTGAAAAGGTTAGCACAATTTTTAAAATGTAATAAAAAAGGCAAGACAAAAGATTATAAAATATTTATTTTTTAAAAAACAATTAACTTCTAGAAATGAAAACATACTGGCTGAAATTGAAAATTCAATGGGTAGGTTAAATAGAAAAACTGGGAAGAAAATTAGTGGTATTGAATACAGTTCAAAGAATGTATCCACAAGTAGCACAGAGACATGGTGTGGTAATTATGTAAAGTGAAGAGAAAAAGAGGCTGTAAAAAGAAAAATATACTGTTAATAAGAGTTCAAAGAAAGACAATGAAGCAATACTTGAAGATAATGGCTGGCAAAGCTCAGAACTGAAGTCATGAGTCCACAAAAACAGAAAGCAAAAGTATATTAAACAAGCTAAACAAAATTAAATCTTCTTTGGAAAACTTTCAGTCAAACCTCAGCCCTCAGACTTTTATGTGGGTTCATAATTTGGTATTTCATGAGGACAGTCCAAAACCTCATCCTGGCTTTTAAACTTCAAACAATATTTTGATACTACCTATAACTCCAAATAAATGCCATAAATTATACTAGTGAATGGCTTTTTAAAAAATACATGATGTTATCCTTTCCCTCAGCAAAGACAGTAATTTTTAGCTGACAAAGAATAGAGAAGACCTGCATGTTCTTCAGATGGAACCTAAGATCTGAAATGCAGTCCTAGGCTCTTCCTGGTTTCCAAGATTCCTTTAAGCCTCTGGCAGGGTGTTCCCTTTTTGATGCATGGCTTTTGTTTTCTAGAGGTATGCGTAGTTTAGATGATATCAAACTACATCTAGGTTAGCGTTATGCTTTAAGGACTGTTTAACTCAATCAATGACGTGCGGTTTCATCAGAAGAGCTGTTTTGCTCCATTCCCTGGTCCCTGCCATTTTCTCACCACCTAACAAGAAAGGGAGCCAGGTGGCCATGGACTGAAACATCTGAAATCAGGGGCCAAAACGCACCTCCGCATAGCCCATGTCAGGTATTTGGTCACTGGCAAAGCGAGGCCACCACGTACAAACTTTCCCTCACGTAAACTTGGGCAGTATTCATCCAGCCGTGGCCTTCTCTATCTACCTATCCTGCTCACCACCCGGTGCAAGTTCATCTCCAAATCCTGGCGCTTTGCAGCCCAGAGAAAAGCGTTTACTCTCTGAGCTCCCATTCTGTCTTAGAGGAATAGCACTGGCTCCAAGGAGGCCTGGATGAGGAGACCTCAGGCGCCCTAACTCTTAGGAGCACAGTGTTGTCACGGTACAAGCCTCCAGGAGTCCGTTCCGGAGGTGTGGGGGGCTTCACTGGCATTGCCGCTTACAGCAATGAGGCCTTGGGAGGGTGAGCCATCACAAAGACCACGCACCCCTGGGTGCAGGGACTGCTGTGTCACCCCGCGGGCGCTGTCTCTTTAAATACCGCCGGCCGGCCGCGGAGAGAGCCCACGGAAGTGACAGCACGCGGCCTCGAAGTCGGAGTCCTCCGCAGAGCGCGGCCCTCGCAACGATGGTTTCGCTCTTCTTGCCACCGCATCCCTCGCAGCCCATCCCCGCCTTCATTCCTCTTGACCGGGCTTTCCTGGTCACTAATCTTGGAGTGCCAGTCCGCTGGCGCTGGCGCCTAGGCCCGACCCGGGCTCGCGTAGTCTGCGCGCAGTCCACGGGACCGGACGCTGCGTGACGCACTTCCGGCGCGACGGACCGGAAGGACGCCCCGGCGGCCCTGACGAAGGAGAACGTTGGCCTTCTGGGTCAGGGGCGGCTGCTGAGTGTGAGAAAGCCAAGGTGCTGCGCCTCGACCTTTTGAACCAAGAGACTTCTTCGGGGGCAGATTCTCGAACGACATGCTAAAGGCTGAGTTGTTAGTCGGCCGCTTTTCCCTGGCGGCGGAGCAGTGGGTGGGCGCCGAGGAAGGCAGGCCTGTGGCAGGCGAGTGGGAAACCTCCGGCCGCGACCGTCGGGTGCTGGCGGTCGCTGCGCGCCTCTCGAGCCCAGCCTGCTCGGCCTCGTTTTGTGTGTAGCTCTCCGGCCCCGGTTTGCTGTCTCCGAGCCTTGCTGGGTCGCCTGGCCATCTATGCTCGTTAATGCTGGGCATTGCCCAGCGACCCAGCTACAGCCTGGGGACCCGGGCCAGGGTGAAGAGATTTCCCAGAATTACGCCCCTACCGCCGCCTTCTCCAAAGAGGGCTTCTGGCAGCTTGGAAAAGCAGAGTCGACCTGAGAAGGTAGTGATTGTGTCGCACGCCGTCTTGGACACTGTTTGGAATAACTGAGGCCCTGAGGCAGCTTCTAGGGCAAGTTTTAACATTTTTATTTTTGGAAGTACTAATTTTTACACATGTCATTATATAACAGTCTTACAGATTCTGCCCTTTGGTCCAGGAAGTGCAGGCACTGACCTGTTGCCTGAAAAAAGTCTTTAAGTTTTATTTATTTTACAGTACAATAGACCCAGTATTGTCATAAGTGTTGCAGAAGAAAGAGATGATTAAAACAAGATGGGAGTCTGCAAAAATACCATTATGTTCTGGAGGAAAGAAAAAATCCAAGTGCATATTCCTACGTCTGGTTAAATAATGCTTTTTGTATGTAAAGAATGCACATTTGATTCTTGTTATATGGCCGTTTTTATTTTTAACTTCACACTTTTAAAAAATAATTTGCAGTTTAGAAAGATTTGCAAAACTCCACCTGATCAGTGTTGGTATTTGCTGCTACATTTAAAGTGGAGAGTAACTCTTAGTTTTAAAAAAAAATACTGCTAGTTTTGGAGATGGTACAGTCAGAACAGTGTGCCCTTGTTTATTCCTTTATACTGAATGGAAGAGTATTGGTTCCTCTGTTTAGGTAAATTGCTACATTTTAGAACTGCTGTTTCCTCTTCACTATAGATATTACTTAATCATTAAAGTTTGGTTCAGAACCTTGTGTTTTTCTTTTATGGGGTCAAGGAATATAAAAAAAGAGAGGATTTGTACTCTTAAGCACAGGGCTCTTCAAACCTCTAGGGAGGAAAACCCACTATAACTGCCTAAAATGCTTCATAACTGTCACTTTAATACAGTCACTGAAATACCTTTGTGAATTTCTAGTTAAGAATCTTCATGTGAAGTTAAACTGCTCACAACCTCCTTTGTGGATAGTTTGTATACCTCAGGGTTACGGGGGTAATGTTTCTCCAAGATTTGACAAAAGGGATTATAGTGATTATAGTCAGTTAACATTACAGAATTTCTAAAGAGTTTAGACTCCTCAACGCCACCTTCCATGTACCTTTTTTTTTTTTTTTTTGACCAGGGATCCAACTCATTACCTTGTGCTTGCCAGATAGGTGCTTTGCCCTTGAGTTCTATCCCAGGTCCACATGTACCACATCTATGCAGCACAGTTCATCGATGAATTCAAAGCAGTGTTTTTCTCCACAGTAAAAAAAAATAGGATACCAGCACACACACAGCAGATAGAACACAGCAAGTAAGCTTCACAAAAGATAGTATTTGATAGAAGCCAAAGACTTTCTATTGAAAAGTCAGCATCAACATATAACCAAGCATAGCTTGGAAAAAATAAAATATACTCAATTTTCTATAGCCTTTCTTTACTTTTTAAAGGATCTCTTGGATTACCACTAAAGAGAAAAAGTGCTTGCTTTTGGACAAGGAAATTACAGGGATAGAAGGAGCAAGGGAAAGTCATTAGTTAGTGACTTCTACATGGAATTATTTCATGTGAAAATACATCATCACAGATTCTAAGCATTTCCTTGTTTAGTCATTTGTGGAACCATTAGCATTAAGGCCAAGGTGTCTGCTGGGGCCTTGCCTCATTTACCAGAGTTTCTCTTTTGTGCAACCTGTAGTCCTTAGTGTCTGATCTTTCCAGTTCTTAATATGCAATCCTCAGTATATTTCTTTAGCAGTTGTCATTTTTGTGATGGTTTTCAGTGACTCCTGCTTCTCAAATCCTCTGAAGAAGTCAGATGTTTTTCATAGAGATCTGTCTGTAGTCAGTTGATTTTTTTTTTTTTTAAAGAACTTTCTGGATTTCTGCTTCAACAAGCTCCTGTTTCCAAAGTGTCTTCTCACTAGGGATACACATCTTAAAAATTTATAATTCTTCCTATCTCTAGACATTTTTCACATATGCTTCTTATAATGGCTTTTAAAGTTAAGGTCCAAGTTAATTCAAGCTAAGTGTGGCTTTTCCTGCCATCCAAGTCCTGGCAGGACTGTAGTATTAAGTGCAACAAGCCAGTAGGCATAGGGCAGACCCATGGGCCTACAGCCCTAGCAGGTATCACAGGAATAACCAGAGCTCTTAGGAAATCAGATTCCAGTGGCTTTGGAAACCAGTTTATTCAGGCTGTCTTTTAGGAGTCTGTCAGATTTGAGGTAAACTTTTCTCAGGGTGGTCTCTGTCCCCAGCCAGGTGTCTGAAGCTGTCCTGTTTTAAGCCCTGGCAGGCTCTGGCCCCTGTTGGTGTGAAACAGGCCTCCCTCCTTGACTGCCCAGGTGAACTCATATGCATCAGAAGAACCCCTTGTCTTTCTGTTGTCCTTAGTCTTAGTTGACCCTAAAGAAGTTTTTAAGTATCTTCAGGTGGTTCCAGTTTGCATCCAAAATGGAGGAACTAATAAAAGAGGGTCCTTATTGGAGGAACGTGAATTTAAGAGGGCCACCTGAGAAAGTTGCAATTACCTACTTTCACTTGACTTTGACTTCTCTGGCTTTACTTGATCTACTGATCAATTGATTTACCAGATAATCTGGCAACTCTTCATATATTAAATTAGAGAATAAACTTTTTTTGATTTTTTTATTTTATTTAAAGATGGGAAAATAAAGCAAAACCAAAAAAAAAGGGTAGAAACAATACAGAATTTCAAAAAAATGAACAGTAAGAAATCACTAGTTGATACATATTGTCTTCCTGGAGTAGTAGTTCAAATTACAAAATCAAAGCATACAAAGTAAACATTCAAACAGTGAGGCTGCAAACAGCTCCAGAGAACAAACTCTTAAAGCCAAGTGATCACAATTTATTAGGATTTTGTTTCCCTCTGTTGTGCAAATGACTGAGAGGTCACTGTCTTGGCCAAACTGAGGCTCATATAATAATCTATTTTAGATTTAATTTCTTGCTAATTAATCAAAGATGACATACTGGCAGAGTAGCTGGTCCCTTATGCAAACTGCAGGTACTTGTTAACTTGGTAATGATTCTACCTTCCCCAGATCCTCTTCGGATAACCTACTGTCAGCAGTCCCCTCCAGTGACTCACCAACTTTCAGTGGCATTAATGTCTCATGAGAAGTCATTTAAAAACTCAAATTGGATACCAAACAATTGGATGTTTTGACCCACAGGTGATAGAAATCAGAGTGGACCCAACATTGCAAGTGTACATGCTTCTGCACAGGGAAAGCTTTATTGATGGGAAGGGTCTGAAGCCAAACTGTATTTGGTTATGATTGTAAACAGTTGGTCCAGAAAGCTACCAAGCTGCTGTTCACAGAACAGAGAGCAGCAGGTTTTTATGGATTTTCTGGAGTGGGCTCAAAAGTCCAGTAATTTTCATTAATTAGGGGTAGGTTCTAAAAGATGTTTCTTCTTGTGTGAACTTGAACCACTCGCTAGTAAAGTTCATCTGAACTCAGAAGCCTGTGAGTTTTGCTTTATCTGGCAAATAATCCTGTGCAAAATACTCCAACCTTATTCCTGGTCACCTGGGCTGCTCAGGAACTACTAACTTACTCTTCCGGCTTGAGTCATCATCTTACATAAATGTCCTGTCTTTATAATAGGACTGATGGACTAGTGTTTGAGTTGCTGAAAAAGCACAAGGGTGGGGCATAAAAATACCAGCTCCAATAGGCAGTAGGTGAAGCTAACCCTGTATCATAGTCTTGGGCAAAACATTAATGTTCAGCATGTCTGCATGCAGAGCAGGTGAGAATCTGACTCAAGGGTTAAGACAGCAGTTCAGAAAGACACAAAATGAGGGCAGGTGCATAGCCCTTTATCCCCACTCTAGTCATGCATTGGACACCTGCAGGCCCAAGTGAGTATTTTCAGCAAAAGTGGCCTTCAGGTCTCTGGGAAGTAATGCAGGAAATTTTCATAACCCACATGTCAGGAGTGTTATCTACAGCAAGGCTAGAGAGAAAATAATCAATTGTCCTGCTGTGTTACTTCCAAAATCAGCAATTTTAACTTGACTAGGAGCAAGTAAAGCTTATTTACACCTTTTTCTTTTCTTTTTCTTTTCTTTTTTTTTTTGTAATACTTTCTCATTTCATGCAAGTTATTTTGCTTTTGTGGTTTTATCAGGGTTACACAGCTGATCTGTTGAAACATGTCATGTCTCAAAGAGTTAATAGTTTACTGCACACAGGACTGTGTTTTTTCCATCCTGCCTTCAGCCCCACTTTGGTCGTCCCTATTTCAGAATTCCTGGGCTTGAGTTTCAGGCTGAGGAAATTCTCATAATTTGCATAAAGTTCTCACATGATGTAAGAATAAACAAAATTATGAATAAGGAAACTTTCATTCTCCCAGGTGTTTTTGAGAAAGACATCCCCACATATATCTTTTCTTCGAGCATTTATTTTAGAAAATACTTCTCTTTCTGTGTCTTTTTGAAATGTATATAAATCTTTCTAAAATGCTAAGCTAGCCTCTCACTGAACATTTCCCCAAGGAAGAAATATCTTCAGTTCCTGGAAAGATAGCAACCTAACACCAGCTGGAGATTTAGCTCAGCGGCATAAGTGCCTGCCTGGCAAGCGCATGGTCGTGAGTTCAATCCCCAGTACCAAAAAAAGAAAAAGAAACCTAACAGCAGACTTCCTGGTTCCAAAGTGCAAACTACTTCCTTGTCCTAAAGGTAGGAGAAGTGTTTCCTTCAAACAATTAACACAGATGGTCTCCAAAATTACCAGGTGAATTTAGGCTGAACTCTGCTTGACAAATGGCACTGTCAAGTCCTCTGATGAGAACTAGTAACATCATACATGTATGTGATGAGTTGCATCTGCTTAGCTGTTACCAAAGTAGAGCGTTCAGTCTTGCAATTGCATTAGTGTTTTGCCTGTGATTAAACATTCTGGCTTAATGCTTATTCAGTCAGAGCAAAACAAAAATTTCTTTCTGTTCTCTGTTAGGGGTTCTCTAGATTGCATAGAAATTTTGTCTTTAACTGTATTTCTTCAGCATGAGTTGAGGACACACTTTGACATGTACTTTATAGTGAGAACCTAAATGTAGAACTTGAAATTACTCTTCAGAACTTATCTTACTACTTTCAGCCTGTCTTTAAAGGCTGTTGAAGTCCTTTGGAACATTAGCTTTTTTGAATTTCGATTCTGTTATCCTTTATATCATCTATAAAGTTGATAAATTTACTTTCCAGATCATTCTGGGAAGGTATTGTGAAAGTGGCTGCAAGACTCTGTGCTTACAGTGTTAGTCACTGGACAACTGCATATCACATACTGAGTTACTTATACGAATACAGCTATGCAGAAGAAAGCCCTGACTCTAGCAGTTTACAGTGGGAAAGACAAAGAAAGAGACCACTAGTGCCTTAGGCTGCAGCTTGCTGCAGGGGGAGGGAGGACATGGCTGGTAGCACGAAGGGGTGTACCTCGCCAGGGCCCAGGGGTCAGAAGCAGCTTCTCAGGAGAGCTGGTGCGGCTGCTACTGGAGGAACGGGCAGCAGTGAGGTAAAGGCCTGCAGCACTAACAGGCAAAGGAATAGTGTTCAGAAAAGCTCTGGCATGTTAAGTGTTACATGTAGCACCCACAAATAGAGAGTGGAATTGGAGTAGAAGAATGGGGAAGAATTAGCAATGCCCAGAGGAAAATGAGGAAGCATTATTTATGAATTCCTAGGAAGCACCCTATAATGGAGGGCTTCTAGTAGACTTGAAGACCACAAGGACTTTATATGTCCCCTGTGAGTTGTAGCTCCCTGTCTTAGTCTCTTCCTTTTTCCTTTGTTGCTGGAGACAATACCTAGCACTCAGGCATCAGGGTAAAATTTTTGAAAGGTGCATTGTGGAGCGATGACTTGTAACACCCACATTTATTTTTTAGGAATATTTCTATTGATGAATTACTAATTTTGAGTTATATTAAACAATGTATATGTAACAGGAAAATAATATATCAAAATACTAAATTTGTAATATGTAATGAGTGTTTAGAATGCACATCATTTTCAGCATAAACTATTTGCTTGCTGACAAAACCTAAAACCTGACAACAGAAATAAACTCCCATATGAACTACAATAAAAACAGACAAAACTACCACAGAAAACATATATGCTTCAGTTGCTTAGGTATTAAAGGTCTTCACGCATTACAATGGCACGTTCCATGCTGAAGCCTCACTAACACTGACTGCACATGTGCAGAGCTTTCCTTTCCTGTGTGGCGGGCCATGCTTGTCACCTCTCTTATCTTCCTCTTTTGTCAGGAGCTTCCTATTATATAATGTGTAGTTAGCAGGAAAAGGAACTATCAATACAATAAAATATCAAGTAATACTCAGTGGCTGAGTTCAAGGACACATTTCTCAATTCAAGGCATAAAATGTCTTTACAAGCCAGGCGTGGTGGCTCACACCTGTAATCCCAGCACTCAGGAGGCTGAGGCAGGAGGATTGTTGCAAGTTTGACACCAGCCTGGGCTACAAAGTGAGCTGAAGGCCAGCCTGAACTGTATAGCGAGACCCTGTCTCAAAAAGACTAAATAAATAATTAAATATTAAAAAAAATAAAATGTCTTTACATCTACTGGGGCATATATTTTTATGCCATACATGGAAGGTGTATTTGGCATATGTTGCCGAAAGCTTCAGCCACTGTGAAATGCTGAAAGCTGTTCATTGGTTGCTATGTTTTGCCTGAGGTGCTGGTAACAGAGGTAGAAACACAAGAATAGATTTGAAGTACATTTTGGAGATAGAAATGACAGTCCTTGTAAGCATGTGGGGAAGTGTTTTTCCCCCTTTCAGGCATATTGTAATTTACACTTCTGTTCTTTATATACCCACCACCACCACCACACACACACACACACACACACACACACACACCTCTGTGTTACTGGGAATTAAATTCAGGGTCTTCACAGTGAGCTACATTTTCATGTGTCACTGCTACCCCACCCCCTTTTTGAGACTGTTCCCAAGGGAAGAGATGAAAGGACTGATCAGAGTTTGATGCTCTTGGGACCTCCTTTTCCTTGTGGGTGAGGTTGGGGACACATAGTAGGCTGATGTATTTTCCTTCTTCAAAAAAGCTTATTGAAAATAAAACCAGAAAGTTTAAAGTTATAAAAAATACATTGACCTTTGAAGTTCAAGTAAACCCAAATCTAGCAGGATAATTAAGCATAAAGGCCAAGAAAATGTATGGGGCTTGACTAATAAGCATGTTTAAAATAAATAATGTATCCTCATGGGTTATTGATGATCTTATGATTCATGACTGCAGAGAGAAATGTTAACAGCAGATAATTTGTAAAAAGTAATCAAGAATATGTAAGAAGACAACAGCTCATTACTTACCTTGTAACTGATGAGAGTTGCAGAAGAGAGGGAAAACTGAGAAAGTTCGCTACAAAGGGGTCTCTACTCAATTAATAGTGACCCCACACACACCACAAATGTTTATCCACCCAGCAACTGAAAAAGTAATGGACTATGTGGAAGTAAGATATTTGCAGATGTAGTTAGTTGTGGCCATACCAGATTGGGGTGGGTTTTAAATTCAGTATGACTCGTGTTCTTGGGAGGACACAAATTCTCAGAGACACACACAGCTCTGTGTGACAGGAGCAGAGACAGAATGATAGAGCTGTAAGCCCAGGAGCCACTTGCTGGCAACCACCAGAAACTAAGATAGGCCAGACCCTTATGCTTCCCTAGAACCTCACAGGAAGCCATGTCTTCCTAACACCTTCACCCCAGCCTCTAAAATAGAGGATTTATTTTGTATTTCTACTGTTTTTAAACCATCCACATTTTGGTTTTGTTACTGTAGCCTGAAGAAACTAATGTGTGAATTTTTTTAAAAAGTACATTTTAAAGTAGTGTTTAATTTCAGCAAATGTGTGGTGCCTTGAAGATGGAATAATCACAATGATAAGAACCCTCTTTTTTAACTCATATATTGAATTCAGTATTTATAGTCACAAAAATCAGTGAGCAACATAGCATAAGGCATTCAATTAAAAAATGGAAAATGTGCCTTGGGACTGTGACTATTCCAGAAATCTCAACCTGTGGGAAGCTGAGGCAGGAATACCCAAGTTTGATTTCCAGGAAGCTCACTCATGAACTTCGGCCCTTTCATTATGTGATGCTTAACACCCAGTAGTATTTGTACCTTCTTTTCCCATCCTTAGCTGCAGTTCAATTTAGTGCTGTATAATAATGTATCTTCTTTATTGCACTAAGTTAAGTTACTTAAGAAAGTCCTGTCTCAAAATAAGACAAACGGATGGGGATGTGGCTCATTGCAAACAAAGGCTTCAGGTTCAATCCTCAGTACCACAAGAGAGGGAGAAAAAGAACAAGAAAACAAAATTCAAAACAGTTTTGTGGTACATTCGTGGGTATGGGAGTTATTTTTTCATTTCAATTTTTTTTTTTTAGTAATACGCCATTCTCTAGTTACTTTTGTTTAAAGTGACTATAAATTCAAATATTTTATTATCTGAAATTACAGTATAATGTTCAGTTATCACTTTAAAGGTGTTTTGTCACATTTTGTTTTGTTTCATTTTTGAGGCAGGGTCTTGCTATGTAATTTAGTGTCCTGAGTGCTGGGATTACAGGCATGCCAACCATGCCTGGTTTAGTCTATTGTTTAATTTTAAAATCAACACTTAATATCATAACTCTCAACTGATTAAAATTGGTTGTCAGATGTCTGGGAAGCCACCTTATTGAATTAATTATATTTTACTGCATCTATCTTCAACTGAATAATCTTTTTACTATTTTCATAGTACTATTTTACATATTCTAATGTAGACCACCATTATATGTTAAAATATGTAGATACACAGACAATTATTGTGAATTTTTACTTAGGTTTCCTTAACTCACTAATACGCTTTTTAAAAGGCAAGAGAGCCCCAGGACACAGAACCTGGGGTTTAATATCACTTTGCAATAAAAGAAACCTTCAGTCTTTCTTGAAGAAATGACTGAGTAAAGGAATGGAACACAGAATGTACAAGATGGACCTGGAGCAGATGGTGCTTCCAGAAAGTGAGGGTTTGTTCAAAACACATGCACGAGGATGGTGATATCAAAAGACATGGGAGCTCTCCAGAAAAAACTCCTTTAGGGAGTGCGGGGACTGGGAATTGAACTCAGGACCTCACGCTTGCCAAGTAAGTGCTGTGCCACTGGACTATATACCTGGGCCACAGAAAAAACTTCCAATGCCCAGTGCTAGAACAGTTTGAGTAACAGAACAGTGTAGTGTTGGATCATATCCCACAGAATAAAATAAAGTTCATACTCATCAAAAAGTAAGATAGAGGGAGAGAAGAGACAAATCTAGGAGATTCCGGCTTTTTGGTTGGTTTGTTTGGTATCAGGGATTGAACTCACAACCTCCCACTTAACAGGCAAGCATTTGTGCCACTGAGCTGAATCCCCGACCCTGAGAGACAAATCTATGTTAATTTCAAACAATTTGTTTATGCAGTCCAACCTTGAGGGAGCAGAGCTGATCTATTCTTGAGTCCATAGTGCCTTGGTCCAGCGTATGGTGTGCAGCAGCTGGGGACGTAAGTGCAATGGGAAAACCTGGCCAGGTAATCAGGAGTAACACTGCACAAGGAGACAAGCTTCTGGTGGGCGCCCTTGATAAGATGTGGTGAGGATGGCCCTTCACTCCATTAATCTTCCTTCCCCAACCCACAACCCCAGTGTATTTAAAAAAAATCAGACAAGCCAAAATAGAAGGCAAGTACTGAGTTAAGAATCTGCAGTTCTGATTCACATTAGCCAAGATAGGGAACTAGACTAGATGCCCATCAACAGATGAAAGGATATGTGATCCATAAACGCACTGCAGTATCATATACCTGATGGAACACGTGTACACAGTGGATTATTATTCCTCCACAAGGTAGAATGAAATTCTGTCATTTGCAAGAAAATGAATGGATCTGGACACCATCTTGTTAAGCACCATAAAACAGACATAAAGACAATATTGCATGCTCTCCTGATACACATAATCTAAAAAGGATGACAAGGAAGTGGAAGGGAGACTGTTAACAGGAAAGGGAAAGGGAGTGAGGGTGAGGGGCGGGATGTATGGGCAGATTAGTGGGGATCGGTGACAAGATCCAAATGCACACATTGAAACCCCCCAAGAATGTTTAAAGGGGAGGGCAGGGTATGGAGGGTGAAAATGATTGAAGCATGTTACATGTATGTACAAGTCTGCAAAAATGAAACCATCACTTAATTTTTATAAAATGGACAGAGCCCAAGGCAACCAGATAGGGCTATGCAGAAAGCCAGCCCTGGACGTCTACAGAGAGATCCTGGAGAACCTCAGCTGAGTGCTACTGATGCACTTGTGGGAGTGAGCCAAGTGGAACAGAAGGAAGCAAGCAGCAGAGCCCTTGGGCTTGCTGAGGGCTTGGGGGAGCTGTGTTCCCAGCAGCCAGGGAGGAAGACCTAGCCCATGGGACCATCAGGAAGCCCCTGAAGGCTGCTGTCTCTCCGAGGGGCATGTGAGCCCTGGAAGAAAGCTCTGAGTAGAGACTGGACTGCTTTAAGGATAACAATTGCACCTCAAAGCAAAGCTCAGCCCAATTTAAGAAATACAGAAATCTCTTACCAAACAAAGTAAAATCCACTGTGTTGTAAACTGAACAAAACAATAAAAACTAGAAATGTAAAGAAAAACAAATATATAACAACACAAAGAATGAAACAGTTTTCTTAAAAACAGACCCAGAAACAACACACATGAAAGAATTAGCAGACAAACATGTTTAATAAAACATCTACTATATATCTACTCAGTATCTTCACAAAGGTAGAAAAAAATTTCACACAGGAAATAGAAGACATAGCAAATACCAAAGTTCAACTGCTAGAAAAGAAAAATACACTATCTGAGATGAACTAAGGAAAAAGTTAAACTTAACTTAGGTAACTAAGGTACTTACCTAAGTAACTTAGGTACTTAAGGTAAACTGAGTGCCAACAAATTAGACACTACCAAAACAATTTTTAGAATGCTAGGTGGACTTGAGAACAAAGTAAAAGAATGCACACAAAATGTAACTAGAAGGTAGAAAGACTAAAAAAGATATTTATCTGGGAAATAACAAGCAGACTAACAGTCTATGACTGGAGTTCCAGAATGAGAGAGGAGGAACAGAGGAGTCAAGAACTTGTATCTAGCACTGGTGAAGAACTCGTAAAACCAAATAGGATAGCAACTCAAAAAAACCTAAACTGAGCAACAGATTTGAATGGATACTTGACAAAGGAAGGAAGACACACAGAGAAAAAGCCCAGGAAAGAGGCTCAAAATCATTAGTAATTAGGGCATTGCAAATTAAACTCACTACACAGTATACTCTAATGGCTAAAGTTAACAAGGCAGACCAACCTTAGTATTGGCAGAGATACGGGAAATTTAATGCAACTTTAGAAAACAGTCTGATGGTCTTTAAGAAGATGCTTGCCATAAGTCAGGTGTGGTGGCACTTCCATAATCCCAGCACTCAGGAGGCTGAGGCAAGAGGATTTCTATGAGTTGCAGCCTAGACTACAAAGTGAGTTCACAGCCAGTCTGAACTACATAGTTTCAAAAAAGGAAAAGCAAAAACAAACAAAAAACCGCATGCCTGCCAGGCAAGACGACCAGTCTGCTCTTGGGTATATATGCAAGAGAAATAAAATCATGTTTCTATATTCAGACTCCTCCACAAGCATTCATAGGAATTTGATCTGAATGTAACCTTTGGAAATGACATAAATTCTCATCTATAAGCACAGTGCCATGGTATTATCTCAAAAAGTTGTAATAAAATTATTAGAAAATAAGCAGGAAAAAATGAACAGTCATTATTAATGAGGAAGAGGGAACACATGTTAATGCAAAAGAAAGCAAATGAGAAAAAAGGTGAAATTGAAAAGCTCTTTAGGGGAAGAAAAAAGCAGTACCTAAGGCAAGATCCATCGAAGAAAGAATTGGGAGCTGGATTTCATCAAAATTCAAATGTTCTGCCCGCCCAGAGACACTGGGGAGAAAAGCAGGTGCCACAGGCTGGGAAGTAGTAAGCGAGGAACATTTGCAGAACACACAACCCACGTGGGATTTACATCCACGATAGACAGAGAACCCTTAAAACCTCAGGGGCCAGTCACTTCTCCATCACGGAGACAAACTACCCGACAGAAACAATTTAAAGGAAAAAATATTTGTTTGGGACATGAGACTTTGAAGGACATTTTAGATCTAAACCTTATAAAATCAAAAATGAGAAACAACCTTCTTGGAAAATGGGCCAAAGATGTTAGCAGGCACTTCTAACAGAAAACTAGGTTGGCAAACATATAAAAAGATGGTTCACATCCTACGTCATCAAGAAATTGCACATAAGACTGAAACTGGTGGGGCACACCTGTAATCCCAGCACTTGTGAGGCTGAGGCAAGAGGATTGCCATGAGTTTGGGGCCAGTGTTGGCTACATAGTGAGTTCAAGACCAGCCTAAACTACATAGCATGATCTTGTCTCAAAAAAAGAAGAAAGAAACAAAGAAAATGCAAATTAGAACAATGTGATAGCAGGAAACCGCTATATATTTCCTAGGATAGCCAACATCTAGAACACTGACACTACCACACACCGATGAGAATCTCAGGGAACAGGAACTCTTCATGCAAATGGTGCAGCTGCTTTGAGAGACAGTTAGTTTCTTACCAAACTAAGTGTGCTGGCACCATAGGGATCCGGCAGTTCCACTCCTTGGTATTTAACCTGTATGGCCAAGGGAGTTAAAAGTATGTCTACCCCAGGCTGCACATGGATGTTTAGAGCAGCTTTGTTTATAATCGTCAAAGTGTAAAGGAGCGAAGGTGTCCTCCAGAGGGCCAGTGGGTAAGCAAACTGCAGTCCAGCCAGACAATGGGCTGTGATGCAGTGCTAGAAAGAAACAGGTTGTCAGGCCATGAGGAGACATGGCAAAAACCCAAGCAAGTGAAAGAAGCCAGTGGAAAAAGGGGTTGTGCCGGATGCTGCCAGCTAGGTGACATCCTGGGAAAGGCAGATCTGTGGAGGCAGCAAAACAACACTGAGAGGCTTTCAGGGTTAGAGAGGAAGACATGATCTATGGGTAGGGCGCAGGTGATGTTTAGGAGTGTGACATCTTTGTGTTGTGCCATAACAATGTCATTATAAATCTATCTGGATGAATCCCGGATGCCATGACATGAGATGTGTCCTCTGCCACTCTGCCATGCCTCTTGGCCATTCTGTCGCTTTCTCAGAGCCTGCCAAGCATGGAGTGAAATATGAGCAATGGTGAACCTTATTTCCTTTAAGCTGCAGGTGTCAGGTATGTGTCTCAGCAGAAAGGAGGTGACCGAGACACTTGAGAACGGTCGTAGTTACTTTGCTATTTCTGAGAGAAAATACCGGACACCCAAAATTAAAGGAGAAAAGGGAGCAGGTGGGAGACATTCAAAAATAAATAAAGCTCTTCAGAATTAAAATTATGGTCATCTAACGGCCAAAGCTGAAATATTCACATAACAAAATAAATAGTAATAGCTTTGGTCCATATCTCAGAGGATAAAATGAATATGCATGGTTTCTGCCATAAATAATTGAGTATATACATAATTCTAATGAATTAGTTCTAATTACTACATATACTTTAAAAAATGAGAGAAACAAGAAAATCACTGTTGTAGCTACTATAGGTAAGACGTACCAAAGTTAGATGATAAATTAGTAGCCAAAAGCTTGAAGAGAATCAGGATGTTTACATATTCTTAAAATAACATCTTCAAATGGTTATGTTAAAAAGGGAAAAATAGCAGTTTTACAGTTGAAAACTTAAGAAAAAGCACTTTAGTGATCAAGGTAAACCACAAGTAATTGCACACAGCACTGTTAGGAATCCCCAGTACAACACACAGGAACAGGCAGACCACCTCTGCGGGATTCTAGCCAAAAGTACCTAACTTCAGTGCAACCATGGAAATCACAGGCAAGCTGGCTATGGATGCAGTGTAAAGCACTGCTCAGCAGTACACTCCCAAAAGTATAAAAATCGTGAAAGACATGGGGAAAAAACAGATGGGAGGAGATTAAGGAGACATAATGCATAGCTGCAGTTTGATACTACAGCTTCCATCCAGCAGCAGTGAATATTAGTGATAAAGCCAGGTGACATCCAACATTATGTCCAATGCTAGTTTCTTAGTTGTGGTAATTGATTCAGAGTTAAGACGCTAACCTTACAGGCAGATCAGTTGGGTGTATAAAAACTGTCACACCCATTTTCTGTAGTTTTTTTTTTAAAATCTTTAAAATTGAAAATATACAAGTTAAGTGAATCTCGGAAATTAGATCCAGAGGACAAAGAAACAGAAGACAAGAGCAACAGACCATTTAAAGAGAAACTGGAAAAAATAAAGAAATCATAAATAATTCAAGCAAACTTTCTGGAACTTAAAAGAGAGTTTCTGGATTGAAAGGACTCACCCTTTTCCATAATGAAGATCAACACTCATAAATATCACATTTCAGAATGTGGAGAAGATAAAAATCTTCAAGCTTTTTTATTTTCTCCCACCCTGAGAGATTGTTGTTTTGTTTTTAACAGATGGAATCTTGTTTTGTGTTCCTCAGACTAGCACCTGACTCCTGGGCCCTAATAATCTTCCTGCATCTCCCTCTCCTGTGCTGAGGTGCCCACGTGCGCCACCACCATTCCTGGCTTTTTCTCATGGTTTGTTTGGGTTTTTCGATTGTTTGTTTGTTTGTTTTGCCTTTGAGACAGGCTGGCCTTAAGCTCACTTTGTAGCCCAGGCTGGTCTCAATTTGCAACGATTTTCTTGCCTCAGCCTCCCGAGTGCTGGGATTACAGGCGTGCACTGCCATGCCTGGCTTTCTTTATGTTTTACAGAAAGTAAAATGTCTCTGACATAGTGGTGCACACCTGTAATTCCAGTACTGCACTCTGGGTGGCAGAGACAGGTGGATTGTGAATTCCAGCCCAGCCTGAGCAGCGCAGTGACACAGTGAGGACCTGTCTGTAAAAAAAAAAAAAAAAAAAGACACTTGGGGCCTTAAAAGTCCTCGTTCATTTCCCAGTACTGGAAAAAAAAAAGAAGGAGGAAGGAAGGAAGGAAGGAGTTACAGATAAAGTCTCAAAAATAAGCATGACTTCAGACTTCTCAAGATATTTTCAAGAATGTAAAGATAACTTGTAAACTTTTAATGTCTGTGTTTAGGTGCATTTTTATCATGAAAATACATATGAGGTTTCTGGAGAAGAAATTGAAGTTGTTACAACTCATACCCTACGGATGATGACAGCCATGTGTCATCGGGAACTCGGAGGGGCTGTGGGATTGCCCCTCTCTGGAGGGTTTGTGCAGGCATGAGCAGGCCCTCCTCCTCCCCGCGGAGAACCTCTGCTCTTTAGTTATTACCAAGCCTTTGGGATGAGACTGACTGGCTCCAGGCCTTCTCCCCTTTGAAATTGAAATACACAGAGATAAGTCATTGGCAGGGCTTTGGCTCATTTCCCTTTCCAGGTTAGTTTTGCGTGTTTGTGTCAGTTTGTTATGATCCCAAGTTCAAGACTAATTTTTCAACCCAGGTCCCTGTGAAAGTGCCCTGAAAGCCCCTAGTGTGCAGAAACATGAAAACGTTACTACTTCCCAAGATCTTGAATTGTACCGCCAGCCAAACCATCAAGTAAATATGAAGGGTAAATGGACCTGGACCACCCTCCATGGCCTCTTCAGGCAGAAGATGCAACTTCCACCAGGGGAAAGAAGCAGATAAACACAGCATGGGATCTGGAAATGGGGGCCTACCCCAAAGCTAGAAGTCCTGGGTAATGGTGAAGGGAAGCCCAGAATAACATCGGTGTCCAGGGCGATCTGATACAGAGGTCTTCCACGCACTGTAAATAATAGAACATTGCACACCTCTGACCTAATGTCTCGAGGCTTACACACATGGCAGAGTTGGAGGGGGAATTGGTGACATACACACAGAACCTCCGTCCAACAGGTTGACAGAAAGGGAAAATAAAGCATAGTATGCCAAGTGTTTCAGCTTAAAGAGCATTGACACAATAACACAATGAATTTTGATTTAATAAAATTACAGAATGACCCTAAGGAACATGAGAAATATAAACATGTATGTGTGGATGTAATGAAAAGATCTCTATAGCAGGAAATTAATAAATTTAAATTTGAAAAATTAAAACCAATATAAGCTTTTAGATAGGAGACACCAAATTTTGGAACTAACACAACTGAAAATGAAGAAGACCTAACCTTTTTCATTTTAGGAGCTCATTTCCAATTCCTAGGAACCTTATTTTCCTCTAGGTAAATTCTATAAATCTGTTTCATTTAGTGTTTTCCCCCAGGGCCTTTCTCTAACTTTCTACAGTATGGGAAGATAAATCATCCTATGTGCAAGCAAAGTAAGACTGAACTCTAAAGAGTGACTTATTTTATTTTAACATAATGGGGTAAAATAGTACAATAATGTAAAGCATAAAAAGTAGTGTTTCTTTTGTGGGGGAAAAGGGTGAGTTATAGAAGGGAAGTCAGTGTGCAGCAAAACCAGAATACATATGACAGGTATGTTAAAAATCTCTGTCAGGGTGCCCAATACCTCCCCACACCGCCCCTCTATAAACTGTGGGACCTCATTAATTCCAAAACAGAGGTGGGGCGCAAATGGTAGATGTGAAGATATATACAATTGCTTTGTGTACAAAAAGGTGATAAAGGGAAATGTTAAAGAAGGAGAAAGTGGAAACACTTGGGAAGTATGAAGGAGACTTTTAGTTTCAGAATGGAGAAAGAAGAGACCCAAAAAGCAACTGCTGAAAAAAAGAGCACTGTAAAAAGACGCTTTCAGTGCTGCTGTGCACTCTGCTTTCCTTGCTGACACACATAAGAACACTGACAAAGACCTACATTAGTTTTTCTTTTGCATATATCTTCAAAGGCTAAGAATACTCCTAAAATAGGAGCAGAAAAAAACCCAAATTAGTGGGATCCCATCAAGTGTGGCCGAATTTCTACCAGGAATTGTGACAGGTGTGTGGGAAGGGGTCCTCCACTTTCTTCCCATTTTGAAGGTTAACCCTCTCTTGTTACCCCTCATTATTAAGTACTGGGAAACTCCACGCATTTGTGGTTACTGTTTTATTGGGTTTTTTTCTCATTCAGTATTGGGGGTTGAACCCAGTGCCTTTGCACTGAGCTGCACACTCAGCCCTCTTATTTTTTGAGACAGGGTCTCACTAAGCTGCTAAATTGCCCGCCCATGCTGGGCTTGAATTTACAGTCCTGCCTCAGGGACTGGGATTCCCAGGTGCTGAGATTACAAGCTTGAATTTGCAGTCCTGCCTCAGACTTCCGGGGTGCTGGGATTACAAGCATGTGCCATTACATCCAGTTTGGAGTTAAAAGGCAGGACATTTATAAATAATTCCATTGAAAATGCCTGAAGAACATTAGCCCAACCAATTAAATACACAATAATAGGCTTGAATCCTGAAATAACCCTAATGATCACCCAAAACACTCTCTTTCTTCAGGCCAGGGAATTGACTCAGGAAGATGAAATGTGTTACTCAGAGTTTATAGAGAAATCCAAAGGCTAAGAGGAGACTGAAATCTGACCATTCCATCATTTTGTTGATTGACAGGAAACAATAAAATCATGGTGGTTACCATGTGTATTAATCTGTTTTGTGCTGCTACTGACACCATAGCACAGACTGAGTAAACTATACAGAAAAAAGTCTTTTGACTCATAGTTCTGGAGTTCTCAGTAAAACGGGAAAGAAACTCCAGAAATGCTAGATGTCCAGTATGAGTTTGTGGTTCTCTAAAATCAGAGAGTGAACTCTAGAAACAATGGAGGTGAAGAGCGAATATATTTATTGGTGAAAGAAAGCTTCTGTCCAAGAGAGAGAGAAAGGTCCAAGGACTCTGCCTTTTTTAGGGAGGATTCTTACAGAGCAAATCCACAGGGTGAGATGGGTCCAAGGTGGGGAAAAATGGGAACGCACAAGAGGGGGCTGAGGTGGGACAGAGAACTGTGGTCCACCGGTAAGATCACGGGTATAATTGCTCTAGTAAAACTGATTAAGTCGTGACCCAGTGGGGGAGCCAGTCACGTAGGGTTAGTGGCTCTTCCTGGCTTGCTCAGGGTGATGGATACCTTTTTAGAATTTCAGTCCCTGATGTTTATCCTTAGGAAGTTTGCAGGTGCATTTGTCTTATCTTTTCTCTTGGGCTTGGCCCACAGCTGAGACGCCCATCTCCCCCACAGCTGCAAGGCTGCTTCCAGGGCCTAGCCCTGTCCGACTGCCTGCAATATTTCTAACTTAGCTGCCTATAGCACCAGCTGGAGGGGTCACATCTGATGGATGGTCTTCCTGCTGCCAACCAGGGAGCCCAGCCTGATGCCCTTATCTAAAGCTAATCACTTTTCAAAAGCCCTACCCCTGAACAGGACAGTAGGATTAGGTTTAACCTTCTATGTCACACGTTCCCAAGGTCCAGGAGAGGAGATAAAGGCATCATGGCACAGCTGTAAAATCCTAATGCATGATGTTACTGGGAGGCGGCAGAAACTTTAAGAGGTGGGGCCTAGTGGAATAAAGTGAGGTTATTGGGGTGGGGGTTGTGCCCCCAGAGGGAGATATGGAGACCCTGAGCCTGAGCCCCGTCCTGTCTTTCTCCCTCTCTGTTCCTGGGTACCATCAGTTAAATAGGCCTTCTGTACCACCATCAACAGGTCCAAAGCCCAAAGCAACAGGTCCAAGTGGCCACGGATTGAAACCAAAATGGTGAACCAAAATAAACCCTTCTTCCTTTTAAATCAGTCATCTCAAGTGTCTTGTCATGGTAACAGAAAGCTGACTAACACAGCTTTTACTTACAGAGATTAGATTTCAACACATGGGGATATCCTATCAGACCACGTCCACACTATGTGTAAGAACCATCTATAGACTATCTCACGTCATTCTCACATTATTATCCCATTTTATAAGTATGAAAACTGAAATCTAAAGGTTTTTTTAGGGTACTTTAAATGCTTTATTTAGCTATAATTCCGTACACTACCTTCCATTTGCTGTGATACCTCTTTCCTCAGGGTGATTCAGAGGACCTTCCAGCCAAAGTAAGTACTTCATCCTTATTTGGTTGTTTGGCTCTACAACTGCACAACACCTCACATCTTCTAGCAAGAAAAACACTGAATGTGAAGAATAAAGACCTGACTCAGCTGACTGGGTACAATGAAAATTTACTCTAAGTATTCATTTCTCTGGGGTGAGGGCATACCCTACCTGCACAATTAAGAAAACCATCCTTACGATTCAGGATGTTTTGTTTGTTTGTTTGTTTGTTTGTTTATAAGCAGTACTGGGTATTGGACCCAGGTCTAGAACACCTTGGCTGCTGGTGAGGTGCTGAAATGCAGGGCCACAGCCCCTGCTTACACCACGAATGCATAGGGAATCAGTTCTGGCACCTCAAGTTCTCCTTGCTTCTTGCAAAGTTGCTTTCCTGGGTGGGGCAGGCTGGCATTTCAGCAGAACCCAAATAGTTTTCTCTTTGGCTTCCTTCTATTTCTGGAAAAAAAATTTTTTTTTGATGCAAGGGAGCTATCCCACCTTATTAAGAGTGCTTAATATGCCCAATACACACACTAATTCTCTTGGCAAGAATCTTGTCCTTTACATGCTTGTTTACCACAATGCCCACAGCATGGTAACTCTGTCAGTTCTTCCAGTTTTTCCATGGCAACATTTCTGTGGCATTCTCTGTTTGAAGAGCACCCATTCCCTTGATGTCTACAATATCACTCTTTTTGTAGATTTGCATGTGGCCAAAGGAAGAAACTTGTATTTTCTAAAGGCCTAGAGAACATATATCAGGTTCCTCTCCTCTTTCCCTTTTGTTCACCATTTTGGTAAATCACTGGGAATCAAAGTTCTGACTGAAAAGATACTGAAATCTGAAGTTTCAGTATCACGCCTAAGGTTACCTACTTATGGGTGCAAATGGAATTCACGTGAGAAGCCTCAATCCAGAGTCAGTACTCTAAATCATCACCCTGGACTTTGTCACTGACACAAACATTTTCAAAGTTCTGCAGTAGAAAAAGAAAAGGCCCCTAATTTTAGAAATTTTGCATGCAGCAATATCTTGTTAAAAATTCAGTTGCTATGGAACAAAGTTAGACAATAGAATATAATGAGCAGTCATATATAGCAAAAAGTAAGAAAACACAAATTTAGGAATTCTGGAGTTTTAAATTCAATCTTTTCAACCTTAGTCTTTTATATCTGAGTTTCAGAAAGACCCAAAAGCTTTCTACAAACTAAATAAATGCTAGTCATTCAGACAAGCAACAGAGGTCAAAGAGCTTAGGTATGAGCCTTTTCCTTTTGTCTATAGAATAATAAATACCTGCCTTGACATATTACGGGCTAATTAAATAAAGTGTGACACACAGCAGCGTATTTTATTAGCGTACAGCTTACTTCCCCCATCACCAAAGTTTAAATTACTGTTAATTTTTAACTCATTGCCTAAAAAGCACTCCATGCCTCATATTTCACAGAAGGTTGCAGGAACAACCATTAATTATGTAGCATCTAAAATTAACTCACCTCTACTTCTTTTCATGCCTCTTTGCTCAGACCCCCACTTTAGCAGACAGCAGACCAGTAAGTGGTATCTAACCTCCTGCACGCTACTGCTTGCAATCCAGCAGATCCAGCAGCAGACAATCTGCTTAGTATTCCCTGTTCCTCGACGGCTGGGACTCAGCAGAAGCACAGAGCAGCCACAGCACTCCCAGATACAGAAGCAGCGGCACCCTTCATTAAATCAAGCAGAAGCGGCCTAAGAATGAGAAGTGACGAAGTTCCCCAAGCGTTAAACTTCCATGTCTGTCATTCTGGTTGAGGCTAATAAAGCTCTGAATTGACTCATGTGATTTTAAAACTGAACTTACCTACCTTTGTTTTATTTATTTTTGAGACAGGGTCTCACTATGTAGTTCAGGCAGGCCCTAAATTCACTACATAGACCAGGCTGGTCTTGAACTTGGGGCAATCCTCCTATCTCAGCTCCCAAGTGCTGGGATTACAGATGTGTGTCACCACGTCCAACTTCAACTTACTTTGTATAGAAGCAAAAATGAGTTTGTCTTTTGAAATAAGCTAGAGCAGTGGAAACTGGGCAGGGACTCGTTTGCATTTTGGCAGAAGATGATACAACCAGCTAAAGATTAGGTTACAACCTGCAGATGGTAGAGGTAGAAACTAACTAAAATCAAACACAGAACCATTTCTGTTACTTTTGGCCCCAAACTAGCGGGCCTCTGGGGTCCGCCGGCTCACTGCATGATGGAACACGTGAAGAAAGCCAGTGCACAGCTGTGTATGATCCTGCAGTCACCTGGGACATACTTGGGAAAGGTCTCCCGACCTGAAGCAGGGTGGGTCGAGGTTGGTTTAGTGTTTGGCCCCGCGGGGGAGACAGTCTTCGAGGACTCAAAATGTTGAGTAGCTTGGTATGGGAACTTAGGGCAGCCATGGGTTTAAACGCCCCTCTCCTCCAGAGCCACCTGCCTCACCCGGGACGAGGAATGCAGGATGGGTTACGGGCCTCAGTGCCCCTCTGCTGGCAAGGACACAGCAGGGATAGACAAAGGGTGCAGAAGGAGGGAGCTACGCTCCTGGCCTGGCCCCTGTAAGCACTCGACACTGGACCGCATTTCCAGCTTTGAACTGTGGTGTCCTCACTGAACGAGCGCCTCAGGGTTGTTACGGGACACAGATACCTGACAAAACACTGTGCATACATGTATGTGTTCATGACTAAAGCCCTAATCCTCTTAATTAACTCGCCTGTGACTAAAGTTCAAGATAAGAAACAAAAGAAAAAAAAAGGCAGCGATGACCTCCAAGATTTATCCACTGGAAGCTTCTTTATATTGTGCGGCACAGGGTGTACCATCCCTTAAAACCATGTTATTCATCCCCTTGTCCAAAGCTGCTGGAAGCCCAGGTTATACTTCAGGCCTCTAATTTACGTGCAGCAGTATCTTTCTTGATGCCAGGCTCAGCTATTTTAAATATACCTTAGACCGTATTACCATTCCTCTTCCCTAAAGTTCAACAGCATGGAGGAAAAGAATCTTGCTATGGAAATGGTCATATTTAATAAACATACTTTCTCAGTATACATTCAGAAACGTCACTTGAGAATGCTTTATTCTAGTACCACTACATCTCATGACAATCAAAAATTCTTAATTTTTCTAAATTGTCTTCCATCAACTGGAAGATATTTACATGAATTGTATGAAATACATAACCATGAATTGTTATTTTAAAAAAATCTTGCACATTTGTGATCTTTATTGTAAAATCCTTGAAAAATTCTGTAAAGTTTGGAAAAGGTAAATATTGAATCCAAGACAAGCTCTAGGGAGCAGAGGTGACGTCAGTCTTGCTCACAGTTGCACCCCAGCACCTCGTCCAAGTCATGGCATGCACAAGGCATTCAGTATTTGCTAAGTGATATGTTTTAATCTTTGTAGAAAAGATCCCCCAGAGGATGGCAGTCTGTCAGTACGGAGTTATTCTGAAACTAAAGGGAAAATCTGAATTCTAAACTCCTTTGGGGAGAAGCAACAGATCTTCATGGCATTTGTACAAACCTGAAAGGGAAAGATTCGGTGTGGCCTGAAATTTCAAAAAGCACCATGAAAAAATATTTCCTGAATGTATGACTTCATGTATGACATTCCTGGCTCTACCTCCCTAGATGCTCCCTAAGCAGCTCAGGAAGCTACCGAGACCAGCATTCACATCTGACCATGTGCCAGGGACCTACTTAAGAATGGACAAGCAGGGACTACAAAACCGAAGAAAAGGTACACATGCACCCATTTGTAAGAACAAAGCTCTAAATGGGCTGATACGCACAGGAATGCTAAGCTAAGTAGATCTTCTGTGGATATTTTCAGTTCAGACTTAAAATGAGATCTAAGTCTATAACTCAGTGACTGAAGGCAAGTGCCAAAGGCAAGAGAAAAGACATTCCCTTCTGTCCTCTCCACTGAGAAGGAACGTCTGTGGTGTCACTAGTGTGAGAGTGCGGGGCTGGCTGTTCTGTAACAGTCCCCACAGAAGAGGCAGAAATCCCTGTCACTATCCTATACGGGATGGAAGTCAGGCTCAGGGCAGATAATGACTTGATTAAATTTATGCATGAAACAAGGACCCAAGTTCAAGTTTGACTCACTGTACACTGAAACACAGCCAAGTGGATGCTGGCGATTGGGAACATCTGAAAAGAACATGGAAAACACCCCAGTGCTGAAAATCTATCATAGCCAAATCAATCAAGCCCAGGGCCCCTGGGGTCAGGACAGTGACTCTGAAGGAACCATGGTTAACGGTGACGGGCAAAGGCCATTCTCACATTTTCAAAGGATGCCTCAGATGAGAAGGGGTACACACAGGTCAAACCTCCTCTGTGTTATCATGGACCCTGCCCAGTGCTTTGCTCAGGCTGAAGAGGTGGCATGATATCATCAGTACACAACTTGTCAAGTGGATTCAGGACCAACACTTTCTTTTCAATAGGTCTAAAGAGGAAGAAAATTCCCAGTTTAAAAGGGACTATGTAGACTTGGGGGGGGGGGCGTGGGTGTGCATGCCTGTAATTCTGTCACTGGGGAGGTTGAGACAGGTGGATTGCCATGAGTGCAAGCCCAGCCTGAACTACACAGCAAGACCCTGACTCAAAAAAAAAAAAAAAAAAAAAAAAAAAAAAAAAAAAAAAAAAAAAAAAAAAAAAAAAAAAAAAAAAAAAAAAAAAAAAAAAAAAAAAAAGGAACATGCAAAAGTAGAGGCTGACTTTCGAAAATGATTTCCAGGTTCCAAGGGATGGAGTTACAGATAGCCTTATGCAGCACATTAAACCAGAAACTACATACATTTGCATCTCTTTCTCTACACAAATAGAATCTGTGAGAACTAAGCTCACTTGATGGCTGCTTCTATAATTTCAGATTATTCAAAATTGATGAGCACATTATTAGCAACTAAATTACCTGCTCTATATACCAGTTTTAAGTGTCTCCCAAAGCCCCGGTTGGAGACTCAGGCTCCAGCCCATGTTGTTACTGCAAGCCGGTGCAATCTTTAGAGGTGGTGCCTAGGAAGAGGTCTTCTTTAACTGGGAGGAGGCCTTCCATGGGGCTAACAAGAGCCCTTTCCTTTTTTGCTTCTTGGCCATGAGATGACTGGTTTCGCTCTACCATGAGCTTCTGCATAAGCCCAAAACATTAAGGACAACAGACCATGGACTGAACTCCCCAAACCATGAGTTGATGGAAACTTTTATCTTTATCTCTGGTATCTGGTTATAGTACACTTTACCTTAATTTTAGACTTCCTAAGCCAATGTCAATACAACGCAAGTTACACATAAAAGTTAACATCAAGTTTATGGACAGTCTCTTGGCACAGATGGAAAAAGTGATAATGAAAAGGCAATACAGTTGACTTAGAATTTCCTTTCCTCTTACACTGTAGTCAGCACATCTCAGCGTTAACTCCCTACAAGGATGGATGTATCCTCCAAGAATCTGACATGATGGCTCCACCGTCCAGGGGATGAGGAGAGCCAGCTGGGTGTGCGGAGAGGCAGTGTTACTAATCAGGACCAGCTGCTGTTATGACTTTGCTGCTACCAGAACCCCAAACAACCCAACATAAACATGCATCCTAACATGCAATACCAACAGCAGAAATTATGACATAAACATATTTCTTATGCAAAACAAGCCAAGTGATGAATACGTAATACAAACAGTGATAAAAACTGAACTTTCTTTTTGGGAGAGTACCATCATGATTCTGCAGTTTGAACAGGGGTTAATATCACATTTAACACTTGCAACTCTGTAAAAACCATGGTTAAAACAATATGCAAAGTTTATATTTGGGTGGAAACCCAGATGTGGGGAAGTTTGCTATAAAAAAAATGAAAACAGGAATGACAGAAGTATATTTTCTTTTATATACAAAAACAGAGGCCCAAAATACAGTTTGTTGAAGTAGCTGTTGAAAAGATGTGGAATTACTTTTCCTTTGCTTTGGTTAAAACAGTTTTGGAACAGCAGTCAGTTTCCCGCTTAACAGCACACAAACACAGTGACAGGACTATTTTTAGTATAAAATAAATGACTTTCAAGAAATTAAATTAACTTAACCAATAAATAAGTTTTTGAAAAGGTAGCATCCTCATCTTATAATCTTGGGCATAACATATATACCAGTTTTAAAAGTAAAATTTTTCCCATAATAATAACTACAGATATTAATGCAAAAGCTATGAAAAGAAATGAATGTATTTTAAGGAAACTCCTAGGAATTTTAAGTTGGCATTTTCTACAACTGTACATACTGCAAAGTAGTGGACCAATACTTTCTTACAGAATATAATTCAAATGACTGTTGGTGTTTCAATATACTCCTAAGAAAATAGTTAAAAGAAACATTTAACACACCAAATCAGAAACAGAGTTTATAATTCTGATTTATGGCATGAAAAGCAATCAACTTCTACTTAAAACCATAACCAGTGATGAAATGTACTTCACAAACATAAAATGTTGGGACTGATGATCTTTAACATTGGTTAAAAAATGGTCTGATGTTTGTTGCTGACAGTAATTACTGAAACCCATGTGCAAAAAGTGCTGCTTTTTCTTGAAATACGTAAGACCAACACCACTATTCACACACTTAAAAGATTTTAAATTTATTAATTTAAGTAAGCATACTGCTTCTCCTTATGGATAAATCAGGTGCTGCAGGCAGCCCAAGAGCTTCATATCCTGTTACACTAACCTAACTGAAAATGCACATCTGCTTTTTGTTCTAATTTTGATCCTAAATACAAATCTGCCATCAAAATATCAATTAAGAATTGTTTTGATCTAGGAGAGCCTGGAACTGTTGCACATCAACCTTTTCGCAGAGGGTCTTTTCTGTTCTTCTCGCTGCTGGTCCACACAGCAAATCCCTGCCAGTGCAGACTGTAATTCTCCCAACCAAGGGAACCTCGGAACTCAGCTGCACCCAACAGCATCCTGGTGGATTTGCTCAGCCTCCTGTACTTGTGACTACAGCTTTGGGGGAACAATCAAAACAGATATGAAACATTTCGGCAAAGCAACCATTATTTGTCCACAAAAACAGTGAAAAACAGTGATATAAAAAAATTAACAAACCAAAATACAAATCTAATACCACTCTGTATGTGCAGAACTTGGTTTCACACGCACGCAGTGTTCTTGGTCAGCTACCCCCTGCCGTGTTCCGCGTCCGTCAGGAGTACATTTATTAAATTATTAAAACTGCCATTATGACTGTCAGCCCCATGTCATTGCAGTGAGGAGGGAATCAAGTGACTCAATTATTACTCTGCAGTGCACTCACTGGCGTGGCGAGTGTAGAGGAATTAAAACTCAAACAGAAGTCTCTTGCTTCTAAACTGGACACAGGAGTTCTCAAATTAAAAACCTTCAAGAGGGGGAGCTTCCTGGCAACATGAATTAGACACCGGACAGGACAGCGCCACTGTTTGGTCACAACTCGGAAAGGAAGTTCCCTTGAAGAGTGGCAAAGGCGCCAGCCGGTGCAGCGCTGCCTCGCGTTTCCCGCAAAGCAGCCGCCGGCCTCTGGCGCGGCCCCCGCGGCCCCCTAGCTGCAGGCGATGGTTTCCAGCTGCTGCTCCGCCTCCGCCGCCATGGCGGCCGCCTGCAGCTGCTCCGTCTCGCTCTGCACGGCGCTGGGGGTCACCTGCTTCCGCTCACTGTGCATGTTGTTCTCGTGCCGCTTCAGGTCGGAGGCCTTGGCGAAGGCCTTGGTGCAGGAGCCGCACACGAAGGGTTTCTCCCCGCGGTGCCTCCTCTCGTGGTCCTTGAGGTGGGACTTGTGCTTGAAGGCCTTGTCGCACATGTGGCAGGCGAAGGGCCGCTCGTTGCTGTGCACCCTCTCGTGCTTCTTCAGGTCCGGGGCGCGGATGAAGGACTTGCCGCACACCTCGCAGCTGTAGGGCTTGTAGCCCGTGTGGATCTTCAAGTGCTCCTTCAGGTGCGCCTGCGTGGTGAAGCCCTTCGCGCACATCTCGCACACGAACGGCCGGTCGGCCGTGTGCAGCTTCTCGTGCTTGCGCAGGCGGCCCTCGTCGGAGAAGGTCTTCCCGCAGGCCTGGCAGGCGATCTGCTCCCGGTGGTGGCCGTACAGCAAGTACTCAAACTTCATGTCGCTGGTGGTGGTGGTCCAGCCTGGGGTCTGTTCGTCTTTCACCTCGCTCATGCCATCATTAAACGTTAAGGCTTGAGGGGTCTGGGACCCCAAATCTTTGGACTCCGGGGTCTCCATGGACTCTACTTCCTGGCCATAGCAGTTGACTTTCCGAACCTCCTCGCTCCCCAGCTCTTTCAGAATCGCCTCCTGAACCCTGAGCGTGGTCGTGGGTGACTTGCCGTCCTCCTGACTTGGAGGGGTACCCTCTACGGTGTCATCGGAAGGGCTGTCATCCTGATCCCCAATTTCCTCCACGTCATCGTCCTGAGCGTCCGCGGCGTCTCCAATGGGGCGATTTATTTTGAGGCAGTACTTACTTTTGGACTGGCCGTTACTTTCATCAGGACTGGACACGTCACGCTTCTGAGAACAGAGTTTATCTAAAAATCGGATCCCGAGAATCTGACCGGAGGACATCATTAAGTTGACATCTTCCTTCTTCACAGAAATCTTTGCCGTGTACATGTAGTTCAGGACCTCTTCAAATATATCAGAACGGAGAAAATCTATCTCTATTACTGAGGAACTGTCTACCTCGAGCTTCTTGAAGAGCTTTTTAAAGTAGGTGCTACAGGCGGCAAGAACACATCTGTGCGCTCTGAACTTCACATCTTCAACCACAATAGCGATATCGCAAAATTCTCCTTCCAGGCGCTGTTCGTTTAGCGTTTTCAGAAACAGAGTTTTATGATCATCGTCATTGTACTTAATGGTTTCAGACATACTGATGAAAAACTCCTGCAAAAAATTTATTAAAAAATAAAAGGAGTTGAGTGATTAAGGATAATTTTTTCACATAGACAACAGACAGACATTCATTTCCTGATGAGAAAGTCAGTGCTCAAGGCCAGTCCAAGAGCTGGGTGGAAAAGACTGATCCCTACTGCAGGACTTGTGTACTGTGACTCTATTTACCTTCAGTTTACCAACTATTTGCCTAGCAATAATAATCATAGCTTCTGTTATAAAACGTATGCCAGGCATTATCCTAGGTGCTTCACATACCCTAAACATTCTCCGCTCCAGATGACTGCAGGAGGCAGGTCGGTCAGAAACTTGCCCAGTATCAGGCAGCTACTTAAGGAAGGGCTGAGATTCCAATCCAAACAGCACAGCTCTACACTCATGGATCCAGACAGGAAGGACGAGCAAGTCAAGGTCAGCATTCAAGAAACAGGGTGCAGGAAGGACCCTAGCTCTGATCCCACACATGGAGGACTCCACGCCACAGAAGGACAGCGCTCAGCGTGAACCGCTGCTGTCCACCAAGGGGCACCCTGCTGGCCCACCCAGTGCTGTCTCCTCCTCTTCCCATAGCAGTTTTAGGCCACTTCTAAGGGAGGCCCCTGTGAGACTCAGATGACATCTAGAAAGAGAACAATGACTGGTTCTGTTCTCCCTGACGCCGGTCCACCCCCCCGCTGGGTGCCATCTGCACGGGATGTGCAGGGTTAGGGTCCTTAGTGCTTGGGACCAGAAGTGTTTGGGATTTTGGAATCCTTGCTCCTATATAACATGAGATGTTTTGGTAAGTGGACTCAAGTCTAAACACAGAATTTATTTATGTTTCAAGTGGAATTTTCCACGAATCCTATCGTGTCAGCATTCCAAAGATCCCAGAGTTTAGATTTCAGATATGTAAAGGGAGGCTCCACCTGTACTTGATAAGTACCGAGTATTTTATATGCAAAAGAAACAGAACTAACATGAAGGATCTTACACTATTGAGGATTTGTGCCTTTAAAAATGTGTTCTATGTACTTTTTTCAAAACTACTGTTTTATGCTCCAGGGTTTAACTTAGTTGGCTAAGGTCCCACTCTGTAAACCTGAGGTTGTGAGTTCCATCCTGGAGGCAGAGAAAAAAAAAAAAACTACAAAACTACTGTTTTACTTTTGATAATGTAAGTCTGAAGAAAACACAGTTTTCCCACAGGAACAGAAATCAATATATAATTTGATACATACACACATAATCTGCATGCTGGGGAGGGAGGCAGGGCCTTGCCCATGCTAGGCAAGTGAACTTACTACCAGAGCTACGCCCTATCCAAGCAAAAGTCAAAATATGTTTTCAAGACTTAATATCCAAAGGTATAGTTACCATGAACAATTCAGGCTATTATCTTACTGCCTTAAACACCAAAATCTTCAGATCAGAATAGCTGATCAGGGCACACCAGACCTACAGAGAAAAAGAAAAAACAAAAAACAACAGTGAGGTAGGATCTTTCTCCATTCTGAATTCTAAACCAAGCATGGCTCCAAGAACTAATTAAAAGATAAACAGAACTCCCCGGCTTATTCTGCCTCCTGTGTTTGTACCCATTTTCCAGCACGGGAGCACCCGGGTGGGAGCACCCATTCCATGCAGACCTGGGCTGGAGCTGGTGGGTGCTATGTGGCAGGGACTGGAAGGATGGGTTGAGGGGCCACTAAGGGATGGCTCGAGGCACAGCTAAGCCACACACATTCAGAGAGACACCAGCAAGTGCCCCCGGTGCCACCATGCAGCCCTATACTGGCTCCTACACACGGGGACACAGAAAGACAGCTAGACCTCCAGTGCCTAACAGTTATCAGGGGTGGCTGTAGCTGGGTTTTTTGTTTGTTTGTTTTGTTTTTTAATACATCTGTGAGGGAGTACACTCTTGTCTTTAAGATTGTACTTGAGAAATTCAGGTGTTTTAACCTCTACTACTTCCCAGAAGCCCAATGAAATTTAGCTTTTGTGTGTGTTAACTCTTACCGGAGGAACTCCATCCTGCAGACCAATGTCCTGAAAAACAAAAAGTTTCCTCTACTGAACAGGGACCTCACAAAAAAAGCTATTTGGTGTGGTACGCTGGATCACAGCGCTACACAAAAGCTGCAGGGCGAGACTCTGCCCCCTAAAGGTCTCAAGTATGCTTTCTAGAAAATACTGTGTTGCCCTGGGTCCTGGGGACCTTCTCCCCGCAGGGACCACCCGGGCTCTGCCTCCTCGGTTTTCCCATGCATAGGGCCTGCAGTTGCCTCCGAGGGAGGGCAGCTCGCACAAAACCTTCCTGGGGGCACACTTTCCTGGCTGTAACTAACTCCTGGGGCTGGTGGGATGAGTGTGCTTGAGACGAGGGGGAGGAGTGGCCGCGGGTAGCCATGGAAACACATTAGCGTGCCTTCCCTTTCTCTTTTTGGACCACTGTGAATTTGACCACCCCTTTCTGGTTTTTTTTTTTTTTTTCCTTTTCTTCACTATCTGGGGCCTAGAAAGGCGGCAGCCTGGTTGCATTGGCTCATTATTTTTTTTCCTATAGCGCTGTTCCACTTGCTAAGTTCAGATGAGTGAACCGGAAGATGGCCGTGACCAGTGTTTCTATAGGCATATGCAGCAGACGATGTGGCCCCGATCACACCTCTGCCACCACGCAGTCGCCGGCCGCTGTTTCTCCCAGCGCCCGGCACAGCCAAACTTACATAAGCACCCCCCCCCGCGCGCGCGCAAGCCGCGACAATGGCGCCGCGCGACTTCCCCGGCGGGCGCGCAACCCGGAGGGGAGGAAGCGGTGGCCGGGCGCGGGCCCCGAGTGGCCCCGGAGCGCGCCGCGCCCTCGCCACCTCCCCGGCCCGCGCGGAGAGCCATCTGCGTCCTCGCCAAACAAAAGCTTCGGCTCGGGCGGGTGCGGAGAGGGCACTTCCCTCCCGGATCCCCGGCAGTCCGGGTCCGGCGCGGGCTCGGGCGCGAAGGCGGAAAGAATCGGGCAGGCGAGGACGGGAGGATCGCGGCCCCGGCGGCGCGACAGCTCGGGAGCGGGCGTGCATTCGGCTCCGCAGCCCCGCGCCGCCCGCGAGCTCCGCGCCCGCGCCCCGCGCACTCCCCGGCGGCTCGCGCGGCCCTCCCGCGCCCTCCCGCGGCCGGGGGCGGCGGCGGCGGCGCGCGGCCGACTGGAGCTCCGCGGGCGTCCCCACCCCCGCCGGTGCACTGCGGCGCGGCGCGGAGCCGGGGCGGGCGGCCATGAGCCCTGGCGCCGGAGAGCGAGCGAGCGAGCTGTAGCGAGAGCGCGCGCGGGCCGCCTCGCCGCTCCAGCCGCCGCCGCGCGGCCCCCGGCGCCCCGGCCCGCGCCCGGCCCCGCGCCGCACGTCCCGGAGCTGGCGGGCGCCCCGGAGCGCGGCGGGAACGCGCGTACCCGGCCGCCTGCTGCCCCCGCGGCCGGCCCGGCCCCCTCCGCGCTTACCTGCAGCCGGCACGACCCAGACGCTCGCGTGGGCTCCCCGCGTTGGCTCGAGCGCAGGCCGGACGGGGTGGGCGCGGGGGCTCGGTGTTTGGGATTTTTTTTTTTGGAGTTCGGGGAGGGGGCGGGGTAAGGGATCGTGCACGTCTCTGATGGTCGCAGCCCTCCTCCTGCACGAGCACAGAATGTCTAGCCGGCCGTGAACACCCCCACCGCCCCCCCTTCCCGTGCATGCGCGGTGCGGGCTGGGGGGGGAGGCGCGCCGCCGGTTTGCGCAGGCACGGAACCTGGCCGGGCCCGAGCGAGTGCGGAGCTGCAAAGGGTTAATCCGGGCCCTCGCGACGCTGTGGTCGGAGCCTACGGGGCCGCCACGGAGGGCCCTGGCCTGCGCACGCGCGCGCACGCGCGCGGTTGGGGCGCGCAGAGCCCGCGCGCGGGAGAAGGGGGGGCGGGGCGAGGCCTGGGCGGCGGGAGCGGATGCACGAGCCCCGCGCGCGGGCACCGGCCCCGCCTGCAGCGCCCGCCTCCCTCCCACCGGCCTGGCTGCTCCGCTCCCGCCCGCGCCAGGGCGGCCTGCGCGGGGACGCGGGAGCCGGCGCGCCCGTGCGGGTGCGTGCGCGTGGGCCGGGGCGGCCCCGGGGCGCGCGCGGGCGGGGCTGCGGGGCTCGGCCAGCTCCTGAGCGGGAGCCCCGGGAACCCTCAACCCGCGCGCGCCAGCCGAGCCTGGACGCGCGCGCGTTCAGCCAACAGGCCCGGGCGGTGTAGCTGCCGCCGCCGCCGCCGCCGCCGCCGCCGCCGCCACCGCCACCGCCACCGCTGCCGCCGCACTGTTGGTGGGGAACGGCAGAATGGGCGCTTTGATGCGGCGTGCTAGCTCTGAGGCTCCACTCCAGCGCTCCCTTGGCCACCCGGTACCCTTCTCCGGCGGCAGGCGTGACCCTGGATGCGGTTACTTTTGACCCTAAGTGGTGCCCTCTTGGCATCCTGTTCTGCTAAAGTTACGGCGCCTCTGCCTGGAGACCCGGGCTGCGCCCCGTGCTGCGGGGGCGCGGCCTTTGGGGAGCCACCTGGCACCCACAAATGCAGGAGGCCTCGCTGCAGCACCATGTCGTCTGGGTTGCTCTATCACACTCAGTTTTACAGAATATGCCCCTCATGTAATATCTGATGTTAGCGCAGGCCCTTCCTGGTAGGCTTGCGAAGGGACTAAGGGAGAGCCTGCAACAGGTACACGTTTTAGGAAATGTTTTAGGAAATGATATCTGCCTTTGCTAAAGGAAATTCTAGATGGTCTCAGTCGATTTTGTAATATTAAGCCACGTGGCTTAATGTTTACCGAGGTGTTTATATAGTAGATTTCTTTGATGGGAGCTGTTCACAAAAGTATGGGGGCCAGTCGGTCCAGTAAACTAGACAGGAGTCCTGGACACAGACGTCCTGGAGTTCAAATACTGAGTAATTTACGCTTTGTAAACCTCACTTCTCTGAGATGGACAGAGGAAGCGTCTTTTAGGGTGGGCACTCGTGAGAGTTCAGTGGAACAGTGGCCAAGTGCCTGCTTACAGCCTGCTTTACTCCTGTGGTGGTACAGGCCCATGCCCAGGTTGTACTAGTCAGTGGCAGGGCAGGACTGGAACCCGGGGGTTTGTGGCTGAAGTTCTTGCTCTTCAAACTCGAAGCCTTGCTTCTGAATTTCTGTTTGTGTAGCTTATAAATTACGCTGAACCCTGTGGGATCTGTGTGCATAGGGGAATAACAGTGACAGTGCTGTTGCACAAGGCTATGCCATTGATCAGGGCAGCTGCCGCTGCAACCAGCAGTGCGTGGCCGTGACCAGCTCTCGCTAATGCCCACTGCTGTGCCCCCGCAGGTTACGAGTGGCTTCCTCTCATGCTGCACATGATTGTCTTTTGTGTCGACGCAGCCTCTGCATGAGGCCAACTAGTCTTCCCGAGGTGACTGCTCTGGTGAAGTTAAAATGGTTTGTGGATGTCCTCAAGCCTGGGGGTCCTGGATTCCTACCAGTTAATCAAGATCAGGGCCTTCCTCAATAAACAGCTTTGGTGGACGTGTTCCTCGCCCAGTGGCTCTGTCACTTCAGGTGGGACTCATGGGCTGACAGCTGTGACCCGAGAGGACATGAAGGTGTGTTGTCCTTCACCTGAGATGCCCAGGACCTTCGAGCAGCCCCTGGCTCTAGAACTGGAGCCTGGAGGGAGGGGGGGAGCCAGGCCCAGCGTCATTACAAAGCAGCCTACAGGGGATGTTGGGAAGCTTGAGGCACAGAAGCTCTCAGGTGCGCAGGCTTGACTTCCCCCTCACACTGGCTGGGGTCCCTCCTGCTTGTGCTGACCTTGGAATACAGGCCGGACAGTGGGCCAGGTCTAAGTGCAGGTTTTAAGAGGAGCTGCTGGCCCTCTTCTGCCATTGTCCAGCCTGGGGAGGTGCCGCATCCTGGTCAGCCTGTTCCCTGAAGACAAACAGGGCTGAAAGAACAAAGCTAGCCACAACCCAACCTGCATCCCAGGCAGCTCACCCACAGACCCCAGGGAGAAATAACGGTGGTATCAGCCCCCAGAGATTGTGTATACCATGCTTCGTTACTGAGCAAAATTCTGCATACTCCTGTGGAGGGAAAAATGTCCAGGAAAAATGGCTGCTCTGAAAACCCTGGACTCTGCACAGGTAGACCCAGCCCCAGCCTGATGATGATGTGCTTTCCACAAATAACCCGAGACACGCTCTGCCATGGCACAGCCGGGATCTGCACTCTCTCATCAAGTTAGAAAGCACAGTGTAGGGAAACTAACTTCTACTGGGAAATCAGTAAAAACTTCCCCAAAGACATTTAGAACCTACTGGAGTCGGGTGTGGTGGTACATGCCTCAGGAGGCTGAGGCAGGAGGATGGCTGTGAGGGCAAGACCAACCTAGACCCTGTTTCAAAACAAAGACAGTGGATGAGGGAGAGATGGGAGAGGGAACTGCATCCCAGGCAGCGTGGGCACAGTGCCGTGAAAGGATGTGAGGACCTCAGTGTGCATTACACCGTCAGAGCACAGGGACCGGAGGTCAGTGGGCGTGGGCCAGGCCATGGGGACGGTACCTGCAGCACCCTGTAGTCCACACTGCAGGGCCTGGGTTTTATGCTAAACACAGTGACAGCCACCGAAGCATGTTCCTTTTAAACTAAAATCAACTTACATTAACGAGTTGGTCTCCTAAGCAGAGTAGATTGGCTTTTGGTGGGCAGACACAAACTCTGGGTTTCAGACTCCAGCTGGGAGACCCTGCATGTCCCCTCTTCCCCTGGTCATGCATGAGGAAGCTTGTGAGCACCAGGGACCAGCATGCCATCCTTCTCTGCCTAGAAATAGAGGTAACGGAGCAGTTGACTCCTACAAGTCACTCTCAGATGAAACACTGAGCCCGCAGACCCTAAAGCTCCCCTTCAAGCAGCTGTGTGATGTCAGCCACAAATAAAAAATAGAAAAATTCTAAGCTATTTTAACTGAGAGATCAAAAATTGATCAATAGAAGAGACTCCTTAGATAACAACAATAAAAATACAATACAGCAAGGATCAAGTAAAAAGGAAGCAGTTTACTAGTAGAGTTGCTTCTCTATAGTAGGTATTTATAACATAGCCTAAGAATTACAGTTTTCTTTTGTGAAGTTATATGATCACTTAAAAATAATAATAAAAGCCAAAGAGAAAAAATACTTAAACCTCTTTTGGAAGGATCAAAATACATGACGGTTGTTTCTTCATTGTTTTAGCAGCACTGTGAAGGACACAACTGCTGTCCTAATTTTACTTCCTGCAAACTAAATAAAACGTAAACAGTGTGAGATTCGCATTTAAATAACTTCTGGCTTGATACGTCACCCTAAGATGTAATTACATCAAACTGCCATTTGAGCCATGAAGCAGTCTCTCAGCAAGGAGACAGAACAGTATCCATGTTACTTCAGCAGAAAGGGACTCGGATGAAGAGACAGTACTGAACGTCTCTCAGGGCAAGGACACCAGGACAAGTGTGTCCTTTATCATCGGCTGGACGAGCTGAGAGGTGCGGTTGGAGATGGATTTGGCTCTGTGGAGGGACACCCTCACTGTCTTCTTACAGTCCCACATTCCTAAAATTTCAGAACAATTTTCACTGCCTTTCTTTTCTTTCTTCCCACTACCTTTCGCCAGTTGCAAAGTTCTGTCCTCGAGGACAACCTGAAGACTTCACTTTTGCCTTTGAACAAAGAACATTTCACCCACTGGAGTAACATATACATCATGTTAATATTAAACTATGTTAGTCTCTGAGCCAGCAGGTTATTGAAGCTGAAATTAGTACCCTCTGAGCTTTCTTTTTCTTTTTTTTGAAATGTAGATGCTTTCAAGTGACACAGCTCTTCCTCCATCATGTGGATGGATGCCTGTCAACTCCGCTTCCCTAAGCTGGGACGCTGGCCAAACCTGTGGCGCTTGGCTTTCTGCACCATTGTCCTCTGCAGAAGTGACTGTTTTCTACTTTACAAATGGAATGCAAATTACATCTCTTATTACAAACACGAGGTAGAAATATCTACCACTGACATCAATGGCATTTTTGTATGGTCCACTCTGTTCATGAAGAGAATTTTACTACTTTTTTTTTTGGCACTGAGACTCGAACTCAAGACCTCATACCTGCCAAGCAGGTGCTGTGATGCTGAGCTGTATCTCCAGTCCTGCCCCTGGCCCTGTTTTTTGTTTTGTTTTGTTTTGTTTTGTTTTTAAAACTGATCTTCTAGCACATTAGTATTCTAAGCCTGTCATATGTAAATGTGGTCTATGTTATTTCTGGGGCTTAGTAAACCATTTAGTGTACCTGATACGGGTGGGATCAACTCACCAGGTTGGCTTACTATTTAATGTTTTATTATAATCATAATCATTATAATGCTGCCAAATATTTTTTGTTAAACTATTTGAAAAAAAGTACTGCATTTGTGCAGGCTCTGATAAGTTAAAATTATAGCTTTCGGTGCAAAATTGAAGTAAAAATTTCTTCAACTGGATCTGTCCTCACAGATTTGGGTGAAGAACACTTTCTTTTTCTGAGGTCCCCCCCACACACACACACACTTTCTGCCCTTCCTCGAGCACACTGACCATGCTCAGTACCCTGACAATATTCAGGTAGGTCCTAATGTATTTCAGGTTCATGTTGTTTAAAGAAAAATATAGAGCTGGTCAGACAGCAATTTAAACAGCTTATGAATTTAATATTTTCTAGTTTCTCACCTCAAGACTCAGGCCTCCTTTACAAAGTTAGGAGAAAAATTTCACATAAGGCACAGGGACCAGGGATATAGCTCAGTGGCACAAGCACCTGCCTGGCAAGCATAAGGGTGTGAGTTCAATCCCTGGTACAAACAGAAAACTAAAAAATAAGAAAGAAAATCAGCACAGAGGAATGGGTGCCCCTTTGTCCAGTCTCTGGGTGCTGAGTTTGGAAACTTAGAACATGACACTTTTACCTGTCAGCCAGTGCTCCTGGGGCAGGTTACCTCACTGTGCAAGATCTGTTTTCCTTCATTGTGCAATAAGAATACATCCAAGGCTAATCCATTAGTTAATTCAATAAATGGTTATAAGTACAGTTGTCCCTTGGTACCACCCAAGGAAATTGGACTCAGGAACCCGTAGCTTCGCTCCAGTCTTTTATCAGTAGCACAGTATTTGCATGTGACCTACACCCATCCTCCATACCCTGTATATCATCCTGCATGACTTCCTGCACCCATGCAATGCAAATGCTATGGAAATGGTTGTCATGGTCTACTGCTTAGGGAATAAGGACAAGAAGAGAAATCTATGCAGGTTTACTACAGACACAGTGCCTTTTCCCTGAGTATTTTGAAGATGGATTGGTTGAATTCACAGATGTGGAAACTGGGTCTGGACAGCTGATGTGCGCAGTGCCAGGCTCTCTAAGTACTGTGGACTCAGCGGGGAGGAGAGTGCGCTTGGGCTCCTGCCTGCTGGGAGGCCGAGGGTAAACAGATACCTATGGTTACCAGGTGATAAGAAAGCAGGGGTGGGCCAGGAGGATGGGGATCCAGGTGGGCGGTTTCATATAAAGCTGTTAGGAAAAGCCTCAGAGAAGGTGATAGCTAGCAGGTGCCGGAGGAGGGCAGGGGCCTTCTGGGCGGAGACCACGCTGTACTTTCTGGAATGAAAATCCCTCAGCAAGCAGCCAGGCCGGGGGCACCTGTGCCGGCTGAGTGGAAGCAACAGTAAAGGCAAAGGCAGGAGAGGGGTGTGGAGCGGGTACCGTCCACCCTCCCTCTGGCTCTCACCACCGCCACCGTGAAGGACAGATGACAATGAGTGCTTTTGTCTCTGGTTAGAACAAGATGTAGATGTTTCTGTTGAGCATCGAATGCACAACGCACCCTCATTTAACTGTGATTTCACCCATGTCTTGGCAATTTCCAGTGTGGCTTAAGAGAAGGACAACTCGACAGCCCACAACCTTCCAAGAAGGGGGGAGCCAGGCAGGGTGGTGCACAGCTGTACTCCATCCCAGCACTTGGAAGGCTGAGGCAAGGAGGATCACCTCAAGTTTGAGGCCAGCCTGGACTAGAGAGTGAGTTCAAGACCAGCCTGAATTACACAGTGACTCTGTCTCAAAAAAGAAAAAGTAAAAAAAAAAAAAAAAAAAAGAATGGAAAGTGGCAGAGGCCAGAGGCAGGCTTGGGAAGGGAAGGTGGGTGAGCTACTGCGCTGCAGGCAGCAGAACCCTCAGCCATGGCTCTATGGGGTCCAGGGGGCAGCAGCATCTTCCAGGGAGACCCCGGAGGACCACTGCCACCTTGGAATCCTCTACCCCTGTAGTTCCCTGCACTGTAGTCACCTGGGTGGCTTTGATGATCCTGGCAGGTGTTGAAGGTGCTAGGAAGTGACCTGAGATGGTGACTCTGAGACCCTAGATGATCCCTGGTGCAGCATCAGATGGCAACTTCCTTCTTCACCTTGGAGGATTGAATCGTGGCATAACTAAGAAGGTGACATTCTGTTCTGCAGCACATATTGACAACAAATGGATAAGAACATCTCCATGAAATTCTTCATTCCATCCAAGATCCCACCTTGAGGGGACACCCTCATCTTTCTGCGACCAGCCAAGTGTTTTGTAGCTCAGCCATCCTCTACTGTCCATGCTTTACAGATATGACTACAGAGGTGGTTGCACTGAATAAGTAGGAGGTTTGTTTCCTCCTCATAATTTGAGAGTCAATCAGATTTGTTTGCATCCTTTGCTTTGGATCTAAATTCCAATTTTTCTTTGGAATGACTAGACCAAGCATGAATTTAATCCAGGCAATTTATGAACTGCAAAACATTCAAACTGCAGCATACTGAAAGTAACAGATGACCCTAAATATTACACAACTATTTTTATAACTAGGGAACAAGCTACTATATTCCCCATACTCCTTTTACCTGACATTAATAAAAGTTACAGCCTGAATTTCCACAGTTAAAGAGGAAAAAGTTCAGTGAGAGAAAGAAAGTCCTAAGAAGTTCACAAAGATACATAGATCTTTCAGAGCTAGTAATTAAACCATTTAGGACAGTGGAAGAGATCAAATGATCAAATTATGTCACTGGTTTCTCACTGTTCATCTCCAGTTTCAGAGGGAAATAACTTCTTTTTGACCAGATTTTTGCAAAAATCTACTTTATAATTTGAAAGTTTTTTCTGTTTGTTTGTTTTGTTTTTTGTCTTTTTGAGACAGGGTATCACTATGCAGTTCAGGCTGGCCTTGAGCTCACTTTGTAGCACAGGCTGGTCTTGAACTCACAATGATCCTCCTGCCTCAGCCTCCTGAGTGCTGGGATTACAGGAATGTGCCACCACACCTGGTTTATAATTTAAAAATCTTACAAATAAAATTTCATTCTATTGTCTGAAAAATTGCATTGAGAGAAATTAAAATGAATATTTATGAGGAAACATAAAGGTAAATAAAGTTCCTTTAGAAAGGAGAGTGGTTAGGTATGTTCTTCTTTAACTTCCCATCCAAGGAAGTCCTGTGTGCTAGTATTTGTGGGACCCCAGAAACTGTCATACACTGAAGCCACCAGTGAAGCAACCCCCCCTCCAGGGTAACTTTCCACTAGAAAGTTTGGACTATTGTTTAATGCACTTTCTATTTTGGAATATTTTTGTATTTATCGAAACTTTACCAAGAGAGTGCAGTGTGCTTGGCAATGACCTTTTGTTCACCTTTCCCGGTTCTCAGCCCTTACAGTTCAAGGAGGTCTGTTTGTTCAAACTGAAAAGGCCATGTGGGTAAGTAAAGTAGACTCCAAAATGGTCTTGATTTCACCAGTTTTTCCATCCTGGCCTCCGCCCTGCTCCAGGACCCAGTGCAGGGTCCCAGGCTGCATTTCTTTGGCTCACATCTCCAGTTGTCCCTGGTCTGTGACAGCTTCTCCACTCTTCCCTGGTCCTTCTTGCATTCAGTCATCTCGGTGGCAGCCAGGCACCCTGCAGAAACTGTCTCCCATCAGGGCTTGTCCTAAGCAAGCCGTAGGAGCCTCTCCACCTCTAAACCACCATGAGTATATATTTTTAGAGCCCACTGTATTTTTAAAGTAAATATACACGTTCCAGTTTTGGAAACTCTGGTCTATGATTCCAGTGCAGTGATAAGTGGGTAGGAAAGGCTTGCATAACCAATGGGTCTACTCCCAAGGGTTAACTTTGTGTTTCCCACAAACCATGTGCCTTGCATAGACCTTCAGCACCTACAATATGCAGGACAGACTTTTCCAGGCTACTAAATTCCCACATCCCTTGCTAAATTTACCAACCTGAGGCAAATATGTCAGTAGGTCAAGCATGTTTGTAGAACTGCAATGAAAAATAATCCATTTTTTAAAAGGGGGGGTGGGGCCCTGCCAGAGCCACTAAGAGACCACCTGGTGGCAGCAGAAACTCCAGCCAGAGGCTCCCGGGACCAGCTTAGAAGCCAGACTCCCCTGGGACCCCACCTTCTCTGCAGATGACCTTTGGGGACCAGGGAACTCCAGCCAGATCTCCCACCTTTCCTCCCAGAACCTTGGACTATAGTGGATTAACCATGCTAGCTTGAGGGGAGATTCAGTGACTGCCTCACACAAACAGAAGATCTTGGCAGGCTCCAGTCAGTTTGGTGAGTGTGCCCCTAAAATAGAGGTGTACAGTGGGTAAATAGGGCCAGTAGTAAAGCTCCCTCCAACTAACCAAAAGACCTTAGTGAGTCTGACAAGAGTCACTCCTTCTTGCACACAGAAAACATCAGGCAGAGTGAGGAGTGTGCCAATAAGGACTCCCCCAACTTGGAGAAAATCAAAAGGGTTTATGAGATACACAAGCACACAACAGGGACACAGTAGGGCCTCAGTGAACACAAATACTATAGACAGGAAGATTTGGTGACCTGGAACAACCTAAAGATAAAATAATAGCAGGAACTAAAAGTTGACCTACATCAATACTACTAGGCTTGACAGCCCAGGAAGAATACAGAACTCACCCAATAGGCAGGCGACTGGCCCACCTCTTCATTGTGGGACCCAGCAATTGGACAAATATCAACCTTACATTAGGACCCCAAGATACATACTATCAACAGTTGACACTAGTGGAACGGAAGGACCAAATATTAACTGAAAAGGGGAAAATGGTAAAAGGAAAAAGCAAAATGCAATCTCAAACATCTAGCCCACCAGGGGCAAGTACAGGAGAAATTGACATAGAGGACTTCAAAAGTAACACACCAGAAACCTCTGAAAAGACAGTGAAATGAAAAACCAACTCCATGAGGCTATAGAGGAAATTAAATTAGAAGGACTCGCTCATGGAAAGATAGAAATCACAACACTAGTAAAGGAGCTGCTGAGTGCAGCTAAAGAAGAAATAGGTAAAAAAGTACAGGAGCGTGGGAAACTGACTGAAACCTGTAATGAACAATAGAGAAAGCATGCAGAATTCATGAAACAAACTCAAAGAGACCTCCAAGAAACAAAAATTCTATTCAAAGTGTGCAAAACTGTTTAAATGAAGCTGAGGATAGGATTTCAGACTTTGAGGGCAGGATCATAATTAGTGATCATGAAAGGACAGAACTTTTAAACATAACAAAGCAGCATGAAGTGACAATCCAACAGCTTCAAGATGATGCCAAGAGAAAAAATATAAGGTTAATAGGCATCAGTGAAGAGACAGGAGCCAATGCAAATGACATAGCCAAAACATTCACAGAAGTAATAGAAGAAAATTTCCCAAACATGAGGAAAAAATCTGATATGCAGATAAGTGATGCTTATAAAATGCCAAATAGTCACAACTAACATAAATTTACACCCAGACATATAATAAGTAAGGTCTCAGACAAACAGCATAAAAACAGAATACTAAAAGTTGTTAGAGAAAAGACACAACTCACCTAAAAAAAACCCTTTAGAATCACAGCAGACTTTTCAGCACAAACCCTCAAGTCAAGATGAGCATGGAGTGAGGTATTTCAAACCCTGAAAGGAAACAACTTTCAACCCAGAGTGATGTACACAGCAAAACTTTCATTCAAATTTAATGGAAAAACAAGATACTTCCATGACAAAGAACAACTGAAGAAATTCACATCCACCAAGCCAACCCTAGAAAGAGTATTGAAAGACATATTAGATAGAGATAAAAATGACCACAACCCCCAGAACAACAACAGAAATAAACCACCAGGTAGGAAAAGCAATTAAACAAGGGGGAAAAGTGGAAAGCAAACAACTGGAACATAACATGGCAAAGTTGACCCAGTACATATCAGTGATATTCATAAATGTAAATGGTCTCAATTCACTTATCAAAAGAAATAGGCTGACAGAATGGATCATGAAACAGGATCCCATAATATGCTGTATACAAGAAACACATCTGATTCAAAAGGAAACTCATGGATTAAGTCAAAGGATGTCCATGTGTTCTGTGTTCCATGCAACAGGAACACAGAAAAAAGCAGGAGTAATTGTTCTATTTGCAGACAATGTGAACTTCAACCCTAAAATGATTAAAAGAGATAAAGAAGGTCACTACATACTTGTTGGTGGAAAAATTCAAGAGGAAGAACAATTATAAATATATATGCACCAAATACAGGGGTACCCAACTATATAAGACAGGTACTAATGGACATGGAAAACCAAATACACAAGAACACAATTATAACAGGGGATCTTAACACCCCACTGTCACATTGAGATAGATCAACTAGACAAAAAGTCAGCAAAGAAATAATAGAACTGAATCATACCTGCAAGCAATTGGACTTAGTAGACGTTTACAGAGTGTTCCACCCAACCACATCAGAATACACATTCTTCTCAGCTACACATGGGACATTCTCCAAAATAGACCATGTATTATCCCATAAAACATTCTTAAGTAACTGAAAAGGTATTGAAATTATCCCATGCATACTATCTGACCAAAGTTCATATAAATTGGAAATTAATGGCAAAATCCCTGCAAAACCTGCATAAATAAATGGAAATTAAATAACAACCTTTTGAACAACCAGTGAGCTGATGAAATTAAAGAAGAAATAAAGCAATACCTAGAATTCAAAGAAAATGCAGAAACAACATACTGTAACCTGTGGGATGCAATGAAAGCAGTCCTAAGAGGAAAATATATAGCAATAAATAGTCATATCAAGAAAACAGAATGAGCACAAATAAACAACCTAATGCTTCATCTCAAGCTTCTAGAAAAAGAAGAGCAAGTTAAACCCAAAGCTCATAGAAGAGAGGAAATTGTAAAGATTAGAGCAGAAATCAATGCAATTGAAACTAAAAAAACAATACAAATAATTAATGAATCAAAAAGCTGGTTTTTTGAGAGAATAAACAAAATTGACAAATCTCTAGCTAACCTCATAAAGAAAAAGAAAGAAAAAAACCCAAATTCATGCAATAAGGACTGAAAAGGGGGAAATTACCAAAGATCCCATGGAAATTCAAAACATAATGAATACCTACTTTGAAAATCTCTACTCACATAGAGTAGAAAACACAGAGGAAATGGACAGATTTCTAAAAACATATAAACTACCAAAGCTCAACCAAGAAGATATAGCAATTTTGAATAATCCAATATCAGCTATTGAATTTGAAAATGTAATTAAAAACTTACCAAAAAAGAGAAGCCCAGGTCCTGATAGATTTGTGGCTGAATTCTACAAGAAATTTGGAGATTTGATGCCAATACTCCTTAAACTCTTCAATGAAATTGAAAAGAAAACAGTCCTCCCTAAATCATTCCTGGAGGCAAGTTTTGGTACTTTCATACCAAAACCAGAGAAAGACCCAACCAAAAAGGAGAACTATAGGCCAGTCTCACTAATGAACACTGATGCAAAGATTCTCAATAAAATACTGGCAAACAGAATGCAGCAAATCATCAAGAAGATTATACATCATGACCAAGTAGGGTTCATTCCAGGAATGCAGGGATGGTTTAACATACGTAAATCAATAAATGTAATACACCACATCAACAGAACCAAAAGCAAAAACTTCATGGTCATCTCAATAGATGCAGAAAAAGCTTTTGGTAAAGTCCAGCACATGTTCATGATAAAAACCCTTCAGAAACTCGGAATACACAGTGTCTACCTCAATCTTATAAAGGTCATCTATGACAAACCAACAGCCAACATTATACTAAATGGACAAAAACTGAAAGCTTTCACTTTAAAATCAGGAATAAGACAAGGATGTCCACTATCACCACTCCTATTCAATATAGTTCTGGAAACACTAGCCAGGGCAATCAGACAAGAGAGAGGAGTAAAGATAGGAAAGGAAGAAATTAAATTATCACTATTTGCAGATGACATGATACTCTATATAGAACACCCAAAAAAACTCCATTAGAAGACTATTAGAGGTAATAAACAAATTCAGCTGGATGCAAAGTCAATGCTCAAAAATCAATAGCATTCCTGTACACAAACAAAAAACTCACCGAGAGAGAAATTATGGAAATATTACCCTTCACAATAGCATCTAAAAAAAATGAAATACTTAGGAATCAACCTAAGAATGTAAAAAATCCATGTAATGAAAATTATACTATGCTAAAAAAGGAGATTGAAGAGGATATTAGAAAATGGAAGGATATTCCTTGCTTTTGGCTAGGAAGAACCAATATTGTGAAAATGGCCATACTCCCAAAACTGTTGTACAGATTTAACACAATCCCAATCAAAATACCATTGACATACCTCACAGATCTAGAGAAAACACTCCTAAAATTCATTTGGAAACAGAAGAAACCTAGAATAGCAAAGGCAATTCCAGGCAACAAAGGCAAGACAGGAGGCATCTCAATTCCTGACTTGAAACTATACTACAAAGCCACAGTGATAAAATCAGCCTGGTACTGGCAGAGAAATAGACCTGAGGATCAATGGAACAGATTAGAAGATGCAAGCACAATTACAAAGACACTCAGCCACCTAATATTTGACAAAGGGGCTAAATATGTCCACTGGAAGGATAGTCTCTTTAATAAATGGTGCTGGAAAAATTGGATCTCCACATGCCGAAGATTGAAACTAGACCCATGCCTATCACCATGCACACAACTAAAGTCTAAAGGGATCAAAGATCTAAAAATTAAAACAGAAACACTAAATCTACTGGAAGACAAGGTAGGTAGAAGTCGTGGAGACATAGAGGTAGGCAGAGAATTCATGAACAAAATGCAAACTGCATGAGAAATGCTTCAAAGAATCAACAACTGAGATCTCATATTATTGAAAAGTTTCTGCACTTCAAAATAAATCACCAACAGAGTGAAAAGAAAACCCATAGAATGGGAAAGAATTTTAGCTAGCAACCCCTCAGACAAAGGACTTATATCTAGAACATATAAAGAATTGAAAAACATCAAGCCCCCCAAATTCAAAGACCCTCCAAAAATGGGCATCTGAGATGAACACACAGTTCTCAGAGGAAGATATGCAAATGGCAAATAAATACATGAAGAAATGTTCACCATCACTGGTCATTCGAGAAATGCAAATTAAAACAGCATTGAGATTTCATCTTACTACAGAAAGAATAGCTGTCATCAGGAAAACAACTGATAACAAATGTTGGCGAGGCTGCAGGAGAAAAAGGAACATTGCTCCACTGTTGGTGGGAGTTCAGACTGGTGCAGCCACTATGGAAATCAGTATGGAGATTTCTCAGAAGACTAGGATTGGAAGTTCCATTCAACCCAGCTATTCCCCTCCTGGGTATTTTCCCAGAAAACCTGAAAAGGTCATATCACAGTGATACATGTGCACCCATGTTCATAGCAGTACAATTTGTAATAGCTAAATCTTGGAAACAACCAAAATGCCCATCAACTGCAGAGTGGATGAAAAAGATGTAGTATTTTTATGCAACGGAATATTACTAGCTATAGAAAAGGATGATCTTGAGGCCTTCATATTGAACTAGAGGTAACTTGAGCCAATTCTCATAAGTGAAATAAATAAGAATCATATTTATAAATATCACATTGTGTCTCTAGTGTAAAAATTAATAAGAAATGTAGGAGTAATAAAACCCAAAATGTGTAATTGCTATTGTAAAAAAGAGAGGAATAGAAAGTGCTCTAAAGGATATAACTGCATGTATCTTTAAGTGTGTAGGATTGGTTACCATGTTACTGAGTTTTTGTTGGATTGGTGAAGAGAACTGTTTGCTCACTGTTTCAATGTCCACTTTGTATGCTTTAATTTTGTAACTTGAACAACTATTTCTAAGAGAACAATATGTAATTTATCAACTAAAAAAAGTAATAAGAAATGTAGGAGTAATAAAACCCAAAATGTGTAATTTCTATTGTAAAAAAGAGGAAAAGAAAGTGCTCTAAATGGTATAACTGCATGTATGTTTAAGTGTGTAGGATTGATAACCATATTACTAAGTTTTTGTTGGATCACTGAGCAGAACTGTTTGCAGTCTCACAGTTTGAAGGTCCATTTTGTGTGCTTTAATTCTGTAATTGAACAACTATTTCTGAGATGACAGTATGTAATTTGTCAACTAGTGATTTCTTAGTGTTTTATTTCTTTTTTTTTTTTTGGAATTCTGTATTATTGCTTCCTTTTTTCTGTTTTTTTTTCTCTTTAAATAAAAAAAAGAAAAGAAAAAAAGTGTGTGTGTGTGGGGGGAAATAGGGCCAGGTATTGTGGCACATGTCTGTAACCCCAGCACTCAAGAGGTTGAGGCAGGAGGATCACCGTGAGTTGGAGTCCAGCCTCAGCTACACAGTGAGACCCTGTCATAAGGAAAGAAAAAAAAAACAGAAAGAGAGAAAGAGAGAGAGAGATGACAAGGGAGTATTAGATTATTGGGACATCAAGAACGTAAAATATGCATCTCTCTCTCTCAGAATGCAAGAGTAAGAACGGGATATGTGAGCAATGCGAAGATAAAGAGGAGGAAATACCAGTCAGTGAGCAGGCTGCTGCACAAAAACGATTTTGTTGTTGCTTTATTTTCTTTGATGCTCACTTAATATTTTACTCAAAAATGCAGATGGCATTTATCAGATTTGGAAATTAATATTAACATGCTTCCATAATGAATATAGTGCTGAATTCACCCTATAAAGAGACAAAAAAAAGCACTGCACTGCAGTTGTTCTGCATCTGTGGTGCCTACAAATTCATAGCATAACTTGATCTTCTCATTGCTATTGTGCATCTTCATTGTATAGGGGAAGAAATAAAAGGCCAGGTAAATTGTTGCAGGTTTTGAAATCTGAAAGCTCTTGCACATGGCCTACCCCTCCATTTCACAGATGCAGAGAATGGGAATAACCCTGGTCCTTAATCTTCCCAGCCTGCCTGTAGGCTTCTTTACAGTAATAATAAAGCCAACAGTAAATGCTCACACAGTGCTTGCCATGGGTCAGGATAGGAGCTGTTTCAAGCACTCCATGTATGAACTCATTTGTTGTTATAACACTCAGTGGGGTACAAGGGATTCCCTACTGGCAAGTGAGGACTGTTTTAAGAACATGGAAATTAAACTATTTTCCCAGCATCGTACATGTGACTCATGCTGTTCAGCTGCCCATGACTGTAACTATCCTCAGATAATCAACTTCAAAAGAGGAAAAGTTCATTGTGGTTCACAGTTTGGGAGGGTCCAGTCCATGGTCGTTGGTTCCATTGTTTAAGGGCCTATGGTGCGAACATATGGTAAAGGAAGCTGCTCACTTCAGTGCAATCAGGAAGCAAACAAAAAGGAAGAAAAGGGCTGAAGTTTCCATAGTCCCTTTTAGGGTCCCTGTATTGATTTAATTTCCTCCCACTAAGCCCCACCTTTTTAAAAAAATTCTACTGTCTGTCAAAGATACCCCCTAGCCCATGGCGGGCCAAGGAGCCAAACCCACATTATCCAGCTGTAGCACCCCTTAACCACTGTACTCAGCCTCCTAACTCAAATGCTGTTTTTCTTGATTCTTGGTTTCATACCCTCTCTCTCAAGATAAGACAACATTTCATTGTTGTTAATATCTCAGGCATCCAGGAGAGTCTCATGGTGTCAGTGGTAATCAGTGAGGAGGGGAGAGCCCTGAGGTGAGGGGGAATAACACTGCCCTCTGGAGGATCCCACACAGGGAAGGAGTCTGTCCTTCCCCTTGACCTTCCATGTTGGCCTTCACAGGCCAGTGAAAAGAGGCCCCGGCTTCAACACAGCCACCCACTCCATAAACGCATAGTGAGCACTCGCCATGCATAAGGGATTCGCACAGAGCCGGGAACAGGACAGGCCTAAGCTCTGTGCTCAGGGAGACTGGAATTCAGCCTTGGCGTCGTGTGGGGATGTGGGAAGGTGGAGGTGAATCTCCTCACAATACAAGAGCAAAGGGGTGAGCTGTTTAGGAAAAAGATGTAGCCAGGTACGGTCGAGTATAGTCGAGCCCCTAATCAATTCATAAACTCACAATTACTCATCATAGGTAGGGTTCTAATAATGTTTGGGAACCAGAGACAATGATCGTGGTTATTGAAAATCACAAGTACAGGAACAATGGCTAATGTAAGGCACGATGGCTTGTAGCACTCACTTGACTTACCTTCAACAGAGGGACAATATTAAACATTCCTACTTAAAAAATATTTGTCAACTTTTGCTTCATAGTTCTTAAAGGGAAAGGCCTGGCCTATCTGTATTTTAAAAGAAATAAATTGCACAGTGATTAAAACTAAGCTAGATACAATCACATCTAGCCACAAATACACCTTACCCCATGGTCCAAAATTTCCAAATGTCCTTCAGTGCAGGGATTTAAAAATGTTCACGTGTTCCTTGTAATGCCCTAGTAATCTTTGGAAGATGACTTTAGGTGATGTTGACTAGCAATAATTATAAGAGGGAGTAGTCATGGATTAGTGATATCTTAGTACCTGATATTTAAACCAGAAATAATTCTTCTGTTTTAAACTACAGAAGAGGAAGGTTAGGAAATCTTTAATAGGTGAAGCCTATGGAAGGGGATTTGACATTTCTTTAAAAAAAAATCCTCATCTGGGATTTTGATTCTAATTTAAACTTCAAGTCCAGCCAATGCTAATACATTTATATTGTTTGGTTTCCATTATTTATGACTCTGATATAAGTTAAAGAGAAAGCAGTTAGACAGTAAATAGAAGCAATTATTTAGTCTTCTGCTCAGCAGTTTCACTTATTTATGCCATCATAAATTCCCTGATGTGGTCACATCCAGCCAACTTCTCTTTATTTGCACGCAGTCCTAAGAGGAGACAATGAACCTGAAATCGAAGCAGGAAATCTCTTTCAGCTTTGGTGACTCCATGGGCACCTATCCATTGCTACGTGGTCATTTGTTCATCTCTACCTTTGCTATTATTTTCTTCCCATATGAATTGGTTGCCAAATGTTTCTGGAAACTGCACGGTTGTTTGCACCTGGAACAACCCACTGTTGGATGCTTATATTTCTTCTGCTGTCAACTTTGGTAACTTGGTCAGAAATGCTATAGCTCCAGCCACAAGTAAATCACTGCTTTGTGTGAAATTCCTCATTTTTATTGTGGAGGTGTTAAAAGCAATCTACACTCAGAGAATGATTTATTTCCTTGCTGATGAGAAAGAACATTAATCAAGTATTTCCAACGTGATTATAGTCCCCAACCAGGCATAGAGAACAAAAATCAAAATTCACTCCAGAGTATGCTTCCTGCATCCTCAATTCTTCCTGTCCCCTCCTCCTTCCAGTCCTAGGAGGACAGATGATACCAATAGTAGCCTGCAGTTGAACAGTCATTAGGACATTTTTGGCCATGTAATTAATATCCATATATTTCACCTAGATTCCTACTGTGAAGCAAAAATTGGCAAATAAATACTGTTATTTTCCCACCAGGCATAATGATACACATCTGTAACCCCAGCACTTGGGAGACTGAGGCAGGAGGATCATTGCATGTTTGAGACCAGCCTGGGCTACAAAGGGAGCTCAAGGCCAACCTGAACTGCATAGAGAGACCCTGTCTCAAAATGACACATACAAAAAATAATATTATTATTTTTAAGTAGGAATATTTAAAATTGTCCTTCTGTTGAAGGTAAGTCAAGTGAGTACTACAAGCCATCATGCCTTGTATTAGCATTGTCACTGTACTTATGATTTTGAATAACCATGATCATTGTCTCCTCCCAGGATACAGTCCGATTTGGGACAGTAGGTATTTTAGAAATGGGAAAACCAAGACACAGAAGCGGAATGACTGGCGCAGGTTGATACAGGCAGCGCTTGACCCAGCATGCCAGAATCTCCTGACTTCCTAGCAATTGTTCCCCTCCTACTCCTGGGGATCCCCCCCACCCAAAAAAACCAGAAAGCACAGGTAACATGTTTGACAATTCACCAAAAGACCTTATTACTGAGATGCACAGGTGTAGAAGGCCTTTTGTCTGGTTCCTTTAAGAATCGCATTATCCTACAGGAAGAGCCTGGTGGGGAGAGCGGCCCCTCTTCAGGCTGGAGCTTGCTTCCCCAGGTCTCCAGAGCCCACTCTTGGCTGAGCCTCTCTGTTAGCACAATCACAATTCCATTTGTGTGCGCCTTCTTTGCCTCTGCATTCCCTCATTTTCGGCATCTTTTATTTGATGCCCCCAGCACTGTCATGTTCTTCCACTCATTTTAACCAAATCCATTGGATAAAAGTGCCCCTTGTCTGACGTCACTTTTTCTTTCAGACAATGAAAATAGCATGGGCTTTGAAATTTTATTAACCCAAGCTTGAACCTCAATTCTCTCGCCAGCCGGGTGACTTCAGGCATGTTCAAAATATCTCCCAAGCAGAAAAGTAGATAAATTAGAACTCACCTCACCAAGCTGTTGCAGGAGCAGTGTCTGGGGCAGTGTCTGTAATCCAGAGTGTGAATTCCACGCCTGTAATAGGACCGTTTCTATCACCCAGGAGAGCCAGGTTACTCACTGCATGCTTACACTGCCATGCAATGTTGGCCGTGGGAAAAGAAGGCAAAGATGAATTCAACACACATCCTCTAGACAGAATATCTACCGCACACCTGTATCATCACAATGAACTTGGATGAAAGCATATGGGATTTCCTGCTGGAGAGATCTCATTAATTCACCCAAGTGAAGAGTTTAAACCTTAGATTCTGAAAATTGCAAAAAAAAAAAAAAATAGTCACTTTCTTTCCACCCGCAAGACTCAGTGTGAAAGGGTGCGTGAACCTAAGAATATCTAGTTAGTTACTGTTTATGTGCAAATAAATATTTGTCAAGTTCTCCTTATGTGTCCAGTTTTCCGGAGCCCACTTAGTTTCCAGAGAAAGAAGCATTTGAAAGCTGCAGTGGGCCTTCTTGAATTCTACCATGTTCCCAGTTGATGTGGAGAAATGTGTGCCAGGCTTCAGGTAAAATGGGAATCCATCTGATTCCAGGATAACTTGAAGCTAAAGAACCAGCGCTGTTTCATGGTGACAGGTAGAAGAAAGGGGAAATGGTCCCTTTAGCTGAAGAGCTCTAGTTTTATCGCCATCGGACTTCATGGGTTAAAATCCATCCTCTGCCTCTAGGCCCAGATTCCTGAATGAAGACCCACCCTTCTCCATCTGAATTCTGATTGTAGTCAAGAAGCTCAAAGGTGAACCCCCCCCACCCCCCCACCCCCACCCCGCCGTGGGAAAGGAAGATGCAGAAACAGCCCCGAGCACACTCAGCCACCTTATCTTTGACAAAGGGCCAAACACCTTCACTGGAAAGAAGATAGCTTTTTTAATAAATGGTGCTCAGAAAACTGGCTTTCCCCAGGCCAAAGATTGAACCAAGACCCCTATCTTTCTCCATGCACTAAACTAAAATTGAAATGGATCAAAGGTCTAAATAGAAAGGTAAAAATACTTAACCTGCAGGAAGATAGGTAATACTCTTGAAGAGATAGGGGCAGGTGAAGACTTCATGAACAAAACCTGTATTGCACAGGAAATAATACAAAGGATCAATGACTGGGATCCCATGAAATTTAAAAGCTTTGACACAATGAAAGAAACTACTAAAAAAAATGAAGAGACAACTAACAAACAGCATGAGAAAAAATTTCTACCAGCTACTCCTCAGACAAAGGGCTAATATCTAGAACATGTAAAGAACTCGAAAAATTAGATACTCCAAACCCAATTAAGAAATGGGCATCTGAAATGAACAGACACTTCTCTAGTGAAGTACAAACAGCAAATAAATATACAAGAAAAAAAAAAGATTCAACATCACTGGCCATCTGAGGAATACAAATTAAAATAATGTTGAGATTCCCTGTCACTCCAGAAAGAATGGCTATCATCAAGAAATCAACCAATAACAAATGCTGCTGAGGATATGGGAAAAAAGAACCATTCTTCATCCTTAGTGGGAGTGTAAATTGGTACACCCACTATAGAAACCAGTATGGTGATTCCTCAATAAACTAAAACGTGGGGTTCCATTTGATCCACCTTTTCCTCTTCTAGGTATCCTCCCAAAAGAGTTAAAATCGTCATATCAGATGAAGATATATTCACACCGTTTTTATAGCAGCACAATATATAATAGCTAAACATTGGAAATAGCCCATATGCCCATCAACAGATGAATGGACAAGAACATGTGATATTTATATACAAAGGAGTCCTACTCTGCCATTAAAAAGGTTAAACTTGAATCTTCTTTGGGGAAATATACACCTCAAGACCATATTTTTATTTAAAATAAATAGGACACACATGTTTAAATAGCACATTGTTTCTCTTGTGTGAGAAACCCAAAGGGTAACTAAGGAGCAAAAAGGAGGACAGAGATTGTGTTCAGATGGCAAGGGGAGGGCTGTGGATGTAGCTCAGCAGCATAAGCGCTGGGTGGCTGAGGTGGGAAAAAGAATCAAGGTGTATAAGGTGTATTAGATACAGATATGAATTCTCCATGATGAATGTGAATGTTATGTATGCTAAATGTTTACTGCTAAAAAAAAGTCAGCAGAGGAGGGACTGACCAGGCTCTGGGCAGGAAGCTTTGCCTCAGCATGGGTCCTCCTTGGGAAGGCAAAGTGACAAGGACTTTCTTGGTAAGAACTCTGGGCTCTCCGTTCCGAGGCACAGGCATCCCCTTGGAGAGAAGCTGTCTCTCAGAAAGACATCCTGGGAGACTCTTGGGCTGCAAGAGTCCAAGACCTTTCTTCAAATCACCTGGCATGGTCACCAACTCCTCAGACAGAAAGGGCTGAAGGTGGGAAGTGACCACCTTTCAATACCAAGTGACCAGAGTGTGGTGGTGCACACCGGTAATTCTAACACTAGCGGGGCTGAGGCAGGAGGAGTCACTGTGAGTTTGAGGCCAGCCTGGGGTACATGACAAGTTCAAGGTCAGCCTGCACTATAGACTGAGGCAAAAAAATGCTGAGTGACAAAGTGCGACCTCAAATATGCAAAAAATTTTGTGCATAAAAAAACCAAAACTATGTATTCTAAAATATTAGTAGTAGTGATCTCTGGATTGTGTCTGACTTTTTCTTTTTTAATTATTTTTTTGGTATTTGCTAATTTTTCTGTAATAAGTACAGAAAAAGGTATTTTTAAAAAGGTATTTTGACACAGGAGGCTGAGGCAGGAAGAAGGCTGCAAGTTGGAGGCCACCCCGGGTTACCAAGTGAGTTCAAGGCCAGCCTCAGCTGCACAGAGAAAGCCTGTCTCAGGGAAGGTGTTGTGTGTATGGATATCTCTGCACCACTACCCACAGGCCTTTTCTGGGCATGTGAAAGGAGCTATTCTCTTTGTGCTAAGCTGGCACTGGTTATTCTACCTACAGCACAGCCAGAAAATAATTACGGAAGGAGAAGGAAAATAGGAGAGGAGAGATCATCCAACCATTTCCCTGGACATATAGAATCCGTGATTCTACCTAGACAGAGTTACCAGGGTTGTGGATGGACAAGCGTGATCCATCAAATGGCCCTGAGGACGTGAGCTAAGATGGAGCGGGGAGCACAGCGGGACCCCAGGAAGGGGCACCCCCTTCTCTCCACTTCCCCTTCCACTGTCTGCAATGTCAGAGCTGAAGAAATAGGTCTCTTTCTGCCACCTGACTACTGGAGAACTTCCTTTCCAGTACTCTGAACAACCCTGCCTGTCCCTTGCCCTACACAATGCGTGTGTACCTGCATGTGCACACACGGGTGTGCACACACACATGCACACACACCCACATGCACACATGCAGAAGGGAAGAGAACAGGAGACTGTGAAAGAGGAGGAGGAGGAAGGGGAGAAGGAGGAAGATGAAGGGGAAGGAGGAGAAGGCAAAGAGAACAGATCTCCTTGCAGAGTTACTAACCTGATTCTAGGAATGTAAAGAAACACAGGGAGGAAGAGACAGGCTGGGGGAATGGTCTCCGTTCACCACCTGGGTGGTGCCAGCCGGTAGGTATCACCTGGGCCCGGTGCAGGTGCTGAAGGGATCTTCTGCGCAGCTCTCTGGCGCTGAGCCTGCTGAGTGGTGAGCTACCTGGTGGTCCTCTGAACTGTGAATTTCGAATAAACGATGAATAATTGGCAGGCAAGTGTATGAACTTACACTAGACTTAATGGCTGTTTAGCTGAAAATCAAATTTAACTGTGCATTTTATACTTTTATTTGCTGAATTTGGTCACCCAGATCCCAAGTAAGGTGTTGCTAACCAATAAAATAAAATGTTAGGCTCATTTAAGTGTTTACACACTCTTAATAGCTCAGCCCCGTGTCATTTGCTCATTTAAAGTTTTTTTTTTTTTTTTTTTTTTGTCTTTTTGAGACAGTCTCACTGTAGTTCATGCTGGACTTGAGCTCACTTTGCAGCCCAGGCTGCTCTGGAATTTGCTACAATTCTCCTACTCCAGCCTCCCGAGTGCTGGGATTACAGGTGTGTGCCACCACGCCGGGCAAAGGCCTGTATTTTGGTAGTATTCCTAAATCTTACTATTTGGGCTCTGGAACGTTAATACTCCCTTTCCTATGTTAAAACATTAATGCTGGGGATGATGGTATCCCTGAGCATTTACCTAATTTATACAGTCATAATTAAGCTTCACGTACTGATAAATGCATCCTCCATATTTAAGAACAACTCTAATTGGCACCACGTTCTTCTGCACAACACAGCCGATGACCATTCAGCCCATGTTCAGGTCAGATGTTCGGTTCCACGGCATGATGATCCACTTCTAAGCGTGTCCAGCAGGAGGACGGGGACTGAAATACTCGCAGTGATATTGTTAGAGTATTCTGGTGCAACAGAGAAGCAAAAAGTACAAAACAGGCTTATTGGGTTGAGGACGTGGAAAGGAGCCCATGGCCCTGGAGCAACAATGGCAGCGGGGCTGTCTCCTTCGCCCAGATTCAGAGGCAGAGGGCGAGATGGCCTCTGACCGGAAGTGGCACATGGGGTGGATGTTGATGACGTGTGAGGAACCGACTGGAATTTTCAGTGTGTGCAAACAGGAAGGGGAGTTGCAACTAGAGCCGAAGAAGGAGGAAGTGGTAGGCGTTTCTGCTCTGCCCTTTGTCACATTAGACCATGGCCATAACTGTACAGTGATTTGTACTGGGGCAAGAACCTCTCAGATGTCATCAAGGAATCAGACTTGGCCTGTTTCCCACAGGCCATCACCCCAACTGCCCCCTGTAACAAAGAAGACGGCAAAGCCAAAGAGGAAAAAGACAAAGTCTAACAAAAGGAATTAGTATTAGAAAAGAAGACCCCACAGAGCCTGGAAAAAATTAGAAAAGATTTGAGAAGTTCTCCACCCTGGGGTTTCCCACAGTCGCTAGCTCTATGTTTGATAGTTTCCTGTTTTACTGACTCTGTGCTTCCTCGGTGCCTGCTGGAGAGGAGTAGAAAGAGCTCATTCTGCAGATACCAGAGGCTGGATGCAAACCGCACACAGGCTGGGTCGGTGACAAAAACAGCAGAAATCCCTTCTCTCGCTGTTCTGGATTCTTGACGTGTGAACACAGGCATCTCTCCAAAGACTCGGTGCTTCCTTGCCTCTTCACACTCTGGGGTTCTGGAAGTCATGGGCGACCCTCAGACGGTCGGCACCATCTCCTGGACCTCTGCCTCTGTCTCCACATCATGGCCCTCTTCATGTTGCTGTGTGTCCTCTCCTCTCAGTGCAATGACACCAGTCTTTAGGACTCACCATAATGCAGGAGGATATAGTCTTAAAGTTTCCATCTGCAGAGGCCCTGCATCTAAGCAAGCTCACGCACTAAGGTTCTACCTGTGTTACAGGCAGCTGAGTTAGTTAGAGATATTATAGGCAGTCAGACAGGGCTGGGCCCTGGAAGGAGCCAGTGCAGAAAACCAGATACCTGGAAACTTTGGGAGAGACACATACCTCCTGGTGTCGGCCAGATCTCAAGACAAAAGGCAAAAATAAATGCAACCACACCCTAAGTATAAACATCTGAGATTGATATTCTAAATAGGTATGGGTCACCTTCGGGAGGCTGGGAGTCACCCTCCCAACCCCCTACAGGAAGAGTCACTGCTCCCTAAGCATGTCTGCTTGCTATGTGACTCACTTCCCCATTTGTCCCTGATTTGGTCACTGAACAATTAATCTTACTGGTCAAACATAGTTCTGTCCTACCTCATGCCCACCTTGCCAATTCGCATGTTTTCCCCATCTTGTACCTGCCTCACCTCGTGGTTTTGCTCTATAAAATCCCTAGACAAGTAGAGGACTTTGGCAGCCCACTTGGGACTCTTGTCTTTTCTTGGACAGAAGCTTTCTTTCTCTCAATAAATATATTCTGCTCTTAACCTCTGTTGTTCCTAAAATTTTAGAGAACATGAACTCATACCAGACATCTAGCATGTTGGGAGTTTCACTCTTCTGTATCATTTGGGCATTAATTTTGGGAAGATGTCATTCAACAATATAATACAATACACAATATAATACTTACAATACACACAATGGATAATCACATAGTGTGTATGATATAAGGGTAATATAGGACCTCCAAATAATCCAAATAATAAAAGGGAAATTAACTTCTGAACTTCAGATGTCCTATACGCTAGGTTTGTATTCTCTAACATCAGAGAATGAATTCTAGGGACAATGGAGACTAAGTGCAGGGAGAATTTATTGAGAGAAAGAAATCTTGTCTCAGAGGTGGGTTAAAATGGGACAAAACTCTAGTTAACTAACACGTTTACAAGGATAATCGCTTAGGTAATATGGAGCCCATGGGAAATCCCAAGGTGGGACAGAACTATGGTCCACCAATAAGATTATGGGAGTATAGTCAGGTAGATAATATTGATTAAATGGGGATCAAATGGGGAAGCTGATAGGCTAACCTGGGCCATGACCAAGACCACTGAGGCAGGCAAGGTTGAAGCCAACAGCAATGACTTTATGGCAGACCAGGTGAGGTTGGGGCCACCCAGGGTGAAAAGTCTGTTAAGCAAGGGGAGAGGGAATGTTTTTATGGGAGAATTTAGATATGGGAGGGGGAGATTTTGCTGAGAGTGGTAACAATTTGGGAGCTTTCCAGAAGAGAGGGGTCAGGGTGGGGACAGGAGGTCATCAGTGGTTTTCTACACCAAGCAAGGAGGTTGTTGGTGATTTTTATACAGAGTGAAGAGGTTATCAGTGGCTTTTTGTTGTCAAGGTGTAAAGTGTGGAGAGGTTTTTCTGTTCTGTTTGGCCAGAGGGGCCCAGTCCAAGGGCCTCACAGAAGCCAGTCCCGAAGCAAGTGTCCATGGGAGAGCAAGGACTTCCTTGGAAAGGGTGGGTTAAAGAGGTTTGGTCCTCCTCCCTAAGTGAACAGGTCTATTTAGGGTACCAGTCACTGCTGTCCATCCCTAGAGGAAGTACATGGGTGTGGTCATTTCTCCATCCTGAGGCCTGACCTTCAATGAATGTGTCTCCAGCCACAGTTATGCTCTGCAGTGACCTCTGCAGAGCCCGGCCCTGTCTGACTTCCTAAAATGTGTTTAAATAATTTAGCTGTCTATAATAGGACATGGTCTCTGAAGACAGGCCCGGTAATGGTCCTCTTTGAATTGTTGCTGTCTAGTCCAATATCTGGCATTTAAAGTACTTCTGGAATTTTGATGATCTGCTTCTGTGATTTTCTTTTAACAATTAATTCCCTCCCCTCCTCTTTCTGTGGTACTGGGGACTGAACCCTGGAACTTCACACTGAGCTACATCACCAGCCCATTTTAAAATTTTTTATTTTGTGACAAAGTCTACGCTAAGTCTCTAAGTTTCCAAAGCTGGGCTTGAACTTGCCATCCTCCTGCCTCAGCCTCCCAGAGTGCGGGGGAATACAGATGTGCACTGCCATTCTCAGACATTTTCCCTAACTTAATCCCCCTGAAAGCTTCCTTCCTCAACTTTATCTGTAATTCACTTTCTGTTTGGTAGCATTTGTTCCATTTTCAATGTATCACTTTTAACTCTGTCCTAAACCATTTCTAGGAAATATGAGAATTCCAAAGAAAAATGTTAGAGTAGACAGAAGACCAGCCTAGTCTGTCACAGGACATCTGTGCCTGCAAATACCTAAGTGGATTCACTACGCCAAGTACTCGGTTAACTGGTAGAAAAAATAAAGCAGAAGGCAAAAAATTTTCTTTTATGAAAGTCATATTGATACAGGCAGCTGAGTTAGAAATACTGTAGGCAGTCAGACAGGGCTGGGCCCTGGAGGGAGCCAGTGTAGAAGACCTGATACCTTGTGACCTTGGGGGAGATCAACACCTCTGCTGAGGACCAGGCCTCCAGACAAAAGGCAAAGGAAGTGCACCCACACCCTAAGGGGAAACATGGGGGGGGGTTGATATTCTAAATAGGTATGGGTCACCTTCAGGAAGCCCGGAGTCACCATCCCAGTCCCCTACAAGAAAATTCACTGCTCTGTAACTATGCCTACTTGCTATGCAACCCACTCCCCCATTTGTCCCTGATTTGGTCAATTTTACCTGAATAATTAATCCTATCGGCTGACCATAGTTCTGTCCCACCTCATGCCCACCTTGCCAGTTCCCATGTTTTTCCCATCCTGGACCCACCTCACCTCGTGATTTTGCTCTATAAAATCCCTAAAAATCAGAGTCTTTGGCAACCCACATGGGACTCCTTCTCTCTCTCAGCCAGAAGCTTTCTTCCTCTCAATAAATCTATTTTGCTGTTCAATAGATCCCTCACCCCTCTGAGAGACAACACAATCATCATGGTGACAGTTCGGAACTGTGCCCTGAGAATGTACACCTCCTTCTTCCCAGAAGCCCCTATGGCTTCTTCCTCCCAAAAGTCTTTGCCAAAGCTTATGCATGTAAAGATATACCCCATCCCCTGCACTCTCACAAAATAAATCAGCTCACATCAGTACCCAGAGCCCTACCCCCATCAGAGACTATATTAGGCAGAACCTGCCCTTTGTCTGCAGGGAGAACCACCACAGCCTTCTCTGTGGTGACTGGCTCCGTGCCCCCTTATTAAACTTTCTTATCTAGTTGTCTCCTCTCTTAATATTTTGTGCTGCTATAGATTGAGTATAAAGTTTCAGCTCAATCACTCTTAACCTCTGTTGTTCCTAAAATTCATTCTTTGATTTTAGAGAACAGGAACTCGTGCTGGACAACTAGTAGGTTGGGGGTTTTGTTCCCTTGTGTCAATATGCTAACTGCACAAAACCATTCATATCCCATGGGTCAGAAGTGTGTCACCTGCTGCAGCAAGTGTGAGGACGCGGTGTGTGGGCCCATGGCCTTGTGCCATCTGTGAGTGGTGGGAGAGGGCGTCTATGTGACAGAGACTGCATCACACTTTTGTTGCCGGCCCCTGAGAAGAGCGTGAGTTGACTCAGACTCAGAGTTGAAGGAATTGAAAGGTCTTTCCTGGGCCAGAAAATGGGGAAAAAAAAATAAGAGGGCATCCAGGTATATAATGAAAAATTACCAAACCAAGATCCCTCAACACCTGAAGTAACTCAGAAAGTAAAAGAAGGAAGCAGAGAGAAATCATGGCTGAGCCAAACAGGGAGTCCTAGGGAAGACATTCTTATGCTTCTGGCAGTGTGGCAGAGAAAGGTAGAAGGATATTATGAAACCAGCTTTGGGCCCCTGAAGCTGGGACCCAGAAGTTTGGTTATAGCTTTATTCCCAGATACCGGGAGATGGATATGTGAGATAGGTAGTAATCCAAGATGGAAATGCGATACCTGGGATTGCTCTGATGCATAAGACTACAGGACCGAAAGCACAGTACAGAGGCCTGTGAAATGGCAGCTGACCTTTGACCCTGGGTGTCACACAGGGAGGCAGGCCTGCAGAGCTACGGGGACCCAGGAAAGGAGGATATAGGCCCTCATGGTGCTACAGGCTGCTGAGTCAGTTAGAAATATTATAGGCAGTCAGACAGGGCTAGGCCCTCAAAGAAGCTGGCACAGAGGACCAGATGTCTGATGACCTTGGAGGAGACACACACCTCTTGCTGTGGGCCAGAGCTCAAGGCAAATGCAAGCACACCCTTAAGTATAATCTTTAGGGATTAAGTCTAGATCACCTTATGCCCACTTTGTAAATTCCCATTTCCCCACCTTTGAGCCATCTAATCTCATGGTTTTACTCTATGAAAGTCCCTGGAAAAGACAGAGTCTTGGGCAACCCCCTCGAGACCCTCTTCTGTCTCTCTTCAGACAGAAGCTTTCTCTAAATAAATATATTCTACTCTTCACCTCTGTTTTTCCTAAAATTCATTCTTCAATTTTAGAGAACATGAACTTGTAGACATAGTAGGTCAGGCGCTTCATTCAGCGATATCAATGAGACTGTAAGGAGAAGGCAAACTACCTTCAGAGGATGGTGCTTACACTTGACTGAGGTCAGAGAGCAAAAGCCTAGACTTCATGATTCTCTCAATGCCCAGAAGTTTCTAATGCTCCTCAGAGAGCGACCCTAGCTACTGTCTTCCTGGTGTCCCAGTCAGGCCTTGCTCCCTCAAATGGATGGAAAGAAATCCCTGGGTGACTGAGTCACTTAGTGTCCATGATTGAGGGAGAACTACTTTTATACTCAGGGAGTCCAAGGAGTAAAGAACCTTCTTTCCTCTTTCTTGGGAAGATAGTTAGGATTTGGTGGGTTATTTACTGCCAGTTCTTCCAAATCAGATTTTATCTTTCTACTAATCCTTGGGCTCTGCTCCAGACCTGAAGCACTTAAGCTGAATGCTGAGGCCACGCCAAGCCATGGCCAGCTGTAAGAAGCCACCTTCTGCACCTGAGGCAGGAATGCGAAATCAGACTTGTAGGATCGTCGACTCCCAGTGAGGCTGAACTGATGGAGGAGTAGGAAGGATACTTTGCAGCAATGATCAGCTAAAGGAAAACTTTGTGTTGGAAATGAAAAAGCACTTGTGGGCTGAAGACCGACTAGAAGAAAGTTCTGACACAGAAGGTCAAATGCAGGGATGGGAATCCTGGAGGAAAGATAGCATGAAGTGGAAAATTAAGCCAGGAAACCAAATATTCAGGTACAATAATGATATAGGGGAATGAAACTTTCACCCTACTAGATGTCTGGTATGAGTTCATGTTCTGTAAAATCAAAGAATGAATTTTAGGAACAATGGAAGTTGAGAGCAGGATATATTTATTGAAAGACAGCTTCTCTCTGAGAAAGAGAGAGACAGAAGAGGTTCTGAGTGATTGCCAAAGACTCTGTCTTTTCTGGGGATTTTTCAGAGCAAAAACCATGAGTTGAGGCAGGTTCAAGATGGGGAAAACATGGGAATTCACAAGGCAGATGGGCATGAGGAGGGACAGAGCTATGGTCAACCAGTGAGATTAATTGTTTGGGTAAAATTGACAAAATCAGGAACAAATGGGGAAGTGAGTCACATAGTAAATGGACATGATTAAAGAGCAGTGGATTGGAGAGGGGACTTAGGTCCATGCCAAGAGAGGAGCCAGGCCTGCACAGTGAGGGGAGTTCCAGCTCATGGGCACTGGCTCAGGGAGAGTTTGGGACATCACTCCCAGTGCTCTGGTGCCCAACCAGGCCCCTAGGACACTGGACTAACCTGGAGAGGTTTCACAGGCTTGAGTGGACCACATCCAGCAACCTTTATTCAACCAGGGGACCAGGCCAGCACCGAGAGGGGAGCCAGGCCCACACCACAAGGTGAGTTCCAGCTTCCTGGCGCTAGCCCAGAGAGAGTTTGGGACATAACTCCCGGTGCTTGGCTGCCCACCCAGCCCCTAGGACACTGAACTAGCCTGCAGAGGTTTCACGGGCTTGAGTGGTTCATGCCCGGCAACCTTCATTCAACCAGGGGAGCCAGGCCCGAGCTGTGAGGGGAGACAAGGCCATGAGTCCCGGGAGCTAAGGGCACAGGAGGTGATTTCCAAAATGCCCAGGGAAAGTTTTGGAACATTACTCAAAACATGGAAATATAGAAAAATGACAGAACAAAAGACCAAAATGCAATCTCAAACCTCCAGCCCATCTCAAGAAAACCTAGGAGCCACATACATAGAAGAAAATATTAGTCATACACCTGAAATACCTGAAATGATATCAACTAAAATAAAGAAGCAAGTACGTAAAGCTATGAAGGAACTCAAATCAGAAAGGATTGCCCAGGTAAAAGAAGAAATGATAAAAGTAGTGAAAGAAATACTGAACAAATCTAAAGAAGACACAGCTAAAAAGAGGAACAAAACAAAAAGATAGAATCCCTGAATGAACAGTATAAGAAACAAACAGAATACATGAAGCAGATTCAAAGAGATATACAGGAAATCAAAAATTCTATTGAAAGTTGCCAAAACCGCCTCAACAAAAGTGAAGAAAGAATTTCAGACCTCGAAGATAAGATTGCAGCTGGTGAACAGGAAAGGAAAGATCTTTTAAAAATAACAAGGAATCAGGAAATAACAATTCAACAGCTGCAAGATGATGCAAAGAAAAACAACATAAGATTAATAGGGATAAATGAAAAAGAAGGGGACAACACAAATGATATCAAGAGGCTATTTACAGAAGCAATATCTGAAAACTTCCTCAACATGAGTATGGAAACTGACATACAGATTAGTGAAGCATATAGAACTCCAAACAGCCATAACCAAAATAAAACTACACCCAGACATATAATAATCACCATCCCAGAAATCCAACATAAGAACAGAATATTAAAAGCTGTTAGAGAGAAAAGACAGATCACCTGTAAAGGAAAACCTATCAGAATGACAGAAGACTTCTCAATACAAACAATGAAGTCAAGAAGAGCATGGAGTGAAATATTTCAGATCCTAAAGGAAAACAACTTCCAACCCAGACTGATGAACCCTGCAAAACTGTGCTTCAAAATCAATGGAGAAATAAGATACTTCCATGACAAACAACAGCTGAAGAACTTCATGATCATCAAACCAACCCTGCAAAGAATACTGAAAGACATTCTAGATACATATAGGAAAAAAAACCACTAAGCAAGGCAGACAATTAAACAGAATGGAAAGGTAAAGATACAACAGCAGAAAGATAACATGTCAACAATAAAATGATATATAACAGGTATAACCATTAATGTAAATGGCCTCAATTCACCAAATAAAAGAAACAGACTGGCAGAATGGATCAAGAAGCAACATCCAACCATATGCTGTCTACAAGAAACCCATCTAACCTAAAAGGAAATTCATAGATTGAAAGTCCAAGGATGGAAAACAATACTTCATGCAACAGGAACTCAAAAAAAAGCAGGGGTAGCTATTTGGTTTGCAGACAATGTGAACTTCAAATCAAGAAAGGTCCAGAGAGATAAAGAAGGTCACCACATACTAGTTAGGTGAAAACTTCAAGAGGAAGAGATAACAAACTTAAATATATATGCACCAAATTCCAGAGCACCTAGCTATACAAAGCAAGTATTAACAGAAATGAAAAATCAAATAAGCAATGACACAATTATAACCAGGAGACCTTAACACACCATTAACACAAAGGGACAGACCAACTAGAAAGAAAATCAGCAAAGAAATAACAGAACTGAATCACACCTGTGAACAAATGGAGTTGATAGACATATACAGTGTTCCATCCAACAATCAGAATATGCATTCTTCTCAGCAGTACATGGGGCATTCTCTAAAATAGACCATATACTAGCCCACAGAACATATTTAAGTAAATGCAAAAGAATTGAAATTATCCCATGCATGTTATTGGATCATAGCGCCATGAAACTAGAAATTAATGATAAAAGAAACTGCAAAAACTGCACAAACACATGGAAATTGAATAATACACTCTTGAGCAATCAGTGGGTTACAGAGGAAATTAAAGAAGAAATTAAACAATATCTACAAGCAAACGAAAATACAAATACAACTTACAGGAATCTGTGGGATGCAATGAAAGTGGTCCTAAGAGGAAAATTTATTGCACTGAGTTCCCACATTAGGAAAACAGACACATAACAAATACAAAACAAATAAACAACTTGATACTACACCTCAAACATCTAGAAGAAAAGCAAGCCAAAGCCAAAGCCAAAAGAAGGGAGGAAATTATAAGGATCAGAGCAGAAATTAATGCAATAGAGACTAAGAAAACAATACAAAGAATCAATGAATCAAAGAGTTGGTCCTTTGAAAGAATAAATAAAATTGATAAGACCCTAGCCAACCTAATTTTAAAAAGGAAAGAAAAGACTCAAATTCATGCAATATGGAATGAAAAAGGTGAAATCACTATCAACTGTGGAAATACAGAAGATCATCAACACCTATTTCAAAAACCTCTACTCTCATAGGTTCGATAACACAGAAGAAATGGATAGATTCCTAGAAAGATATGAACCACCAAAGCTGGATCAAGAAGATATAAAACTGCTGAATAACCCAATTTCTATTAATGAAATTGAAAATGTAATTAAGTCCTTACCAACAAAGAAAAGCCCAGGCCTAGACAGATTCACTGCGGAATTCTACAAGAAATACAAAGAAGACTTAAAGCCAACAGTCCTCAAACTGTTCAATGAAATTGAAAGGGAAGCAATTCTCCATAAGTCATTCCTGCAAGCAAATATTACTCTAGTACCAAAACCTGAGAAAGGCCCAACTAAAAAAAAGAACTACAGGCCAATCTCCCTAATGAACATAGATGCAAAAATTCTCAATAAAATATTGGCAAACAGGATGCAGCAAATCATCAAGAAGATTATATACCATGACCAAGTGGAATTCATCCCAGGCATGCAGGGATGGTTCAACATACGTAAATCAATAAATGTAATCCACCATATCAATAGTGCTAAAAGTAAGAATCACATGATCATTTCTATAGATGTAGAAAAAGCTTTTGATAAGATCCAACACCCATTCATGATAAGAATCTTACAGAGAATTGGAATAGATGGTCTTTACCTCAATATGATAAAAGCTATCTATGACAAACCAACAGCCAGCATCATATTAAATGGCCAAAAACTGAAAGCCTTTACCTTAAAATCAGGCACAAGACAAGGATGTCCCTTATCACCGCTCCTATTCAACATAGTACTGGAAATACTAGCCAGAGTAATTAGACAAGAGAGAGAAATAAAAGGACTAAAGATAGGAAAAGAGGAAGTTAAACCAATGTTATTTGCAGATGACAAGATACTCTACATAGAAGACCCCTAAAACTCCATTGAAAGACTCCTAGATATAATAAATAAATTCAGCATTGTAGCTGGATACAAAGTCACTACTCAAAAATCAATAGCATTCCTATACACTAACAACAAAATCATTGAGAGAGAAATAAAAGAAGCTACACCCTTCACACAAGCATCTAAAAAAAATGAAATACTTAGGAATTAACCTAATGAAAAAAGTAAAAGAGTTGTACAGGGAAAATTATAATACTCTGAAAGAAGAAATCAAAGAAGACCTCAGAAAATGGAAAGACACCACTTGTTCATGGATAGGAAGAATAAATATGAAAATGGCCATTCTCCCAAAATTGTTATACACATTCAATACAATCCCAATGAAAATACCACTAACATACCTCATAGATCTAGAGAAATCACTCCTAAAATTCATCTGGAACCAGAAGAGACCTAGAATAGCAAAGGCAATTCTAATCAGCAAAGGCAAGGCAGGAGGCATCACAATCCCTGACTTGAAGTTATACTACAAAGGTACTGTAATAAAATCAACATGGTGCTGGAATAAAAATAGACCTGAAGATCAATGGAGTAGACTAGAAGATACAACCACAACTATGAACACACTCAGCCACCTTATCTTTAATAAAGGGGCCAAACATGTTCATTGGAAGAACGACAGTCTCTTTAATAAATGGTGCTGGAAAAACTGGCTCTCCATATGCCAAAAACTAAAACTAGACCCATGCCTATCACTATGTACTAAACTAAAATCTAAATGGATCAAAGATCTTAATATTAAAACAGAAACAATAAATCTGTTGGAAGACAAAGTAGGTAAAAATCTTGAAGACATAGAGGTAGGTAGAGAATTCATGAACAAGAAGCAAACTGCATGGGAAATACTTCCCAGAATCAATAACTGGGATCATGTCTTATTAAAGAGTTTCTGCATGTCGAAAGAAATCTCCAGCAGAGTGAAAAGAAAAACCACAAACTGGGAAAAAATCTTAGCGAACTGTCCCTCAGACAAAGGACTTCTGTCTAGAACTTATAAAAAATTTTTAAAAAATCAGACGCCTGAAATTCAAAGACTCAGTCCAAAAATGGGCATCCAAGATGAACACACAATTCTCAGATGAAAAAATACAAATGGCAAATAAATACATGAAAAAATGTTCATCATCATTGGTTGTTAGAGAAATGCAAATTAAAACCTCACTGAGATTCCATCTCACTCCAGAAAGAAATGCCAGGATCAAGAAAACTACCAACAACAGATGCTGGAGAGGCTGTGGGGAAAAAGGAACTCTTTTGCACTGTTGGTGGGAGTGTAGACTGGTGCAACCACTGTGGAGGTCAGTCTAGAGATTTCTCAAAAACCTGGGATTGGAAGTCCCATTTGACCCAGCTATTCCACTTCTTGGCATATTCCCTGAAGAACTGCAGACATCATACCACAGTGATATATGTGCACCCATGTTTATGGCAGCACAATTTGTAAAAGCCAGATCTTGGAAACAACCTAAGTGCCCATCAACTGAGGAATGGATAAAAAAGTTGTGGTACTTTTATACAGTGGAGAACTATTCAGCTATAAAGAATGATCATATTGAGATATTTATAAATAAATGGATGCAACTTGAGACCATACTGATAAGCAAAATAAATTAAACTCACATGTATAAATACCATATAGTCTCCCTAGTATAAGAAATGGTAAGAATACATAAGATTTTATGTTAATCATGTTTCCCCATTATATTGCTTTGAAGTCTTATAATGTTTTAATTTATTCATTGGAATGGTTTTATTCTGTTTTGTTTGATCTTATTATGTGTGATGGTATGAACAGCTGTTTTGAAGAAAACAAGACATTATGGCAGCCATTGCTGATTTAATATCATCTGGCTTCGAAGTCCTACCATGCTTTTGTTCTTCTATTTCCATTGGTTCTATCATGTTGTGTCTTACTGGATTTTAATATGTGTAATAATATACACAAATTTTTTATGGAAAATGAGATATAGTAGCCATTGTTCATTTTCTGTTATTTGGTTCAGAATGCCTTGTAATACTTTCGTTCTCTTGAATGGTTTTATTTTATTTGGTTGTGTTTGATATTATTGTGTGTGAAGCTGTGCTCAACTATTTCAAAGAAAGAGATATTATGGTAGCTATTGCTGATATCCAATTGTCTTGTTGTGAAGTGCTGTGTTGCTTGCATTGGTCTTTTCTGATCTGCTTCACGTTGTACTATTTTGTTTTATTCTCTGTAAAATAAAATTTAAAAAAAAAAGAGCAGTGACTCTTCCTGTGGGGGTTGGGATGGTGACTCCTGCCTTCTTCAAGGTGATTCATACCTATTTTGGATGTCAACCCCTGATTTTTATACTTAGGGTGTGGTTGCATTTCTTTTGAGATGTGACCCACAGCAGGAGGTATCTATCTCCTCCAAGGCTGCAAGGTATCCGGTCTTCTGCACTGGCTCCCTCCAGGGCCCAGCCCTGTCTGATTGCTGTAATATTTCTATCTAACTCAGCTGATTGTAACATTATTAGAATGTTGAAGGCAAAAAAGTAATACTACACCGAGAAGAAATAATCACCCGGAAGAGTTGCCCTCTAATTTGGAAAGAAATATTGAACAAACATCTCAAAAAGACTCCAGCTATCTGAGAGACAGAGAGAAAAAGAGAGGAGGGATTATTCTGGTGAAATTTCCAAGGTCCAAAGAAAAGAGCAAACGTTAAGAAAATATTAGATGCTATATGGGGGGGGGGGGTGGTTAGTACCAGACTTCTCATTTGTAACATTATTTGAGAAGAGAACAGACCTAAAAAAAAAAAATCACTATGCAGCAAAGATAAAATCCAATTCCTCAATCAAAAAGAAAGACACTTCTCAGATAGGCAAATATACATATTTCATACAGCTCAAGTGTTCCACACAAGAAAATTGCCCGAGCGTGCAATCAAATCAAGAGCAATTAAAACTAGCTAAGTGCAATTAAATCAAAACAAAGCTCTCTATCTAGGGAACAGCACCTATATGGATGGTGCATAATAAATTTCATACGTGGGTGTTTGTTATGGTAAGTGTTGGAACAAAAGCAGCATATTGTAAGAGAAAACTCACTGGTGAGCTAGAACTCAGTGTTTGAAAGTGCTTAAATAAAATGTAGTTGGGACAGAGAGAGGAGAGAGGGGCTGAAAGAAACTTCTCTCCCGGAGAGAGGAGTGCGAGGGTGTAGGGCTGGGGGAGGCCATACTGATGTGTAATGTTATTGGTCCCACAAAAGCTCACACTCTGGGAGCTCGGTTCCACGGAATTGAAAGGTGGGACCTATGCGAGGTAGCGTCTGGTTGGAAGGTATCGGGCCACAGGGGCAGTACCCTTGCCTCCCGCGCCGGGGTGAAAGAGGCCTGCAGGGCTGGACTTGTTCACGGCAAGTGTGGGCTGCTACAAAGCAAGATGCCCTTCACATTCCGGCCTCTCTGCACATGGCTGTTCCCCTTTGGACTCTGCCACATGTGGCTCTTGCCTGAAGCCAAAGAGATGCTGGTGCTGAGCTTCTGCACTTTCAGAGCTGTGAGCTAAATAGACTCTTTAGGTACTGTGCCACTATTGTTACTGCAAGAGAAAACAGGCTAAGAGGGTAGCATTGGAGAAGTTATATGCAAAGACGTCTCAATGAGATGTGTGCATTTTTTTTATAAAATAGAGAAATATATGTTATGATTATGAACACAAATATATATATATATATATATATATATATATATATATATATATATATATATAGTGTGTGTGTGTGTGTGTGTGTGTGTGCGTTCTTGTGTGCTGGGAAACAAATTCAGGACCTCACACTTGCCAGGCAGGCGCTGTGCTGCTGAGCTATATCCCAGGCTCCCCATTTTTATATTTTTAAGCATTAAGAAATTTTCAAACTTAGCAAGAATTATAAAACAAGTAAATGCTTTGTCATGACCAAAATGTAAGAAAATGCAAGAGTAAGCACAGTTACATAAATATTAACAATAAACACTTTAAGTAACATAGAAAAATAAAGTCTTACATGTCAAGTGGTAAACTAAGTAAGAACAGCTATAAGCACCACTAACAAAAAAAATTACAAATCCAAGGAAACGGTTTTCTGTGGTTCATGGCTAAAATAAACTGTCAGAAAATACTGAAAACAGTCCAACAGGGAACAGTGAGTCCACCTTGACTTGATGTCTTACTTTCTCATTGCTGAGATGAAACACCCGACACTCACAATATAAAGAGAAGAGATTGATTTTGGCTCATATTTTTGAAGTTTTAGTTCTTGTTCATCAGATTCAAACACTGAAACTGCATGGTGGAAGGGTCTGGTGGAAGAAAACCGCTGACTTCATGGTGGGCAGGAAGCAGAGAGAAGGAAGGAGGAGGGAGGGAGATATCATCTTCTGGGCCTGGTCCTCAGTGATCCACATCCCCTGGGCCAACCTCACCTCCTACCAGCAAGTCAGCTCTATCATGTCCACAATGCAACACCTTCCAGAAGCCCCGTCTGTGTGGCTTTGGGGGATGTCTAGGTATAAACCGCAATACTTAGTGATTTGCACTGAGGATGTTAATATCACCATGGGACAGAAGCTCTGGAAGAAGAGCTTTAGTCCTCAGGCCCGCTGAAGACCACCGCCCAACCCTTAAATGTGAAAGGAGAGAGAATAAATAAATCTCTGACTTGTGTGCTGGAGCTGAAAAATTATCATTTTGCCACCATCATAGTAGAGATTGGATTTGTCAAAAGTCATCAGTGCAGCTAAATCTAGGATGACATTTTAATGAGAAACATAATGTTCGCTTAAAGTATCTTCTGCAGACTACATGCAGGTTGAATAGGAAAAATAAAAGCAGTAAGCATATAGTGGAGAAGCCGGACAATGCCTCAGCTAGGTGGTAAACTTTGCCATCACTAAGGGTCGCTCTGAAAGGACACAGCTGCTGCTGTGTGGTTTTCCAGCCAAGGATGCATAACTCAAATCCAATCTCAAAGAAACATCAGAAAAATCCCAGATTAGGAACCTGTTAAAAAACAGTGGTGTATGTGTATTTTTAAAAACTATTAAAGTCAGAAGACTAGAGCTGGGGAAACACCCAGCTCTGAGTGGAGCGGGCAATATTGCGAAGGACATTATTGTGCCAACTGGCAAAACTGGAATACAAACGGCTGAGTAAATCAATGTGCACCAGTGCTGAATCTTACCAACATGGACGGCCACACTAGGAGAATATCTTTGTTCTTATTAAATGCACACTTAAGTATTTAGAGCCATTAGGTGTATAATTTGCCCCTGGTGGCCCAGAAAAAAAAGACAGTTACCTTTCTTTTGTCTGAATTTTGGCTCTAGGGTTAGATAACTGATAAACACATTTCTCCTTTTCTACCTGGATCCTTGAAGAAGAAATTTAAAGTTGAGATTTTTGTAACCAGATATCACAACTGATTTACAAGTTATAATATTAAGATGATGAGATGTGTTAGTCAGCTTACCAAGTGTTGGACTTGAGACCCACACACCCAAGTTAAGGGAGCGGAGGATTCATTTGGCTCACAGATTTGGAAAGTTCACTGGTTGACAGCCAGTTCCAAGGCCAGAGCCTCATGGCAGGCGGGCGTGGTGGGCTAAAGATATACAGCTCCTGGAGCCCCGGAAACAACACTGGGAAACAGTGTCAAAGAGGAAGACACAAGACAGCAGATGTAGTGCCCACGCTGGCCTGTGTCTAGATGCCCCCCAGTCTCGTGCAGTCATAGCAGAGCTTTTCAGAGGTCACAGGACCTAGAGTGCTGGATGGGTCGTGTGATGACTGAACCAGCCCGCTGACCGGTTTGGCATATTTCTGGGTAGGATTAAGCGTGCCTCACCCTTCGTGTGAGCTGCCTGCCTTAAGGGTGGGCAGCCTGAGGATAACGAAAAGGGACAGAAATAATCTATCCTGCGTGTCACTTGCTGCTTTGCTGTTTCCTGCCTGCTGCCATGGGCTGTTTCTCCTGCGCGCTCCCACCTTGCCCCGCTGCCCTGCCTTGGAGCCAGTGGAGTATGGACTGAAATCTTTACAAACTGTGAGCTAAATAAACCTTTCCTCCTTTAACTGTGGGTGTCAGGTATTTTGTCTCAGTAATGAAAAAGAGTAACTAATCCAGTGCACAAGGCCATACCTCCCTGACCCTCCCAGACACACCTGGGTATCAGATAGTGCTCTGCCGATGCCCAGGGAGGCCCCCAAGCCAAGTACTCAACAAAATCAAGCTGTAGCCCTCACAGGAAGCATCTGCATAAGGAGACACAAGTAAGTCAGTGAGACAAAAGAGATCACAGAGACAGACACCTGACGTAGGACAAGGGGTCCCCTCCAGGGCCACAGGCGAGAGGCAGGTCTTCGAGTATCAAACGCTGAATCGGTGAGACGCCCCTGCACCCTTTCTCACTGAACAGCAATAGCAGTGCCAGGTGGACTGCACTCCTTCATAAAAAATGAACCCTAAAAGATGCGCACCTAGAAGCTACTGTGGATAGTCTGTCCAAGACCTTTCCTAAGCAGGACACCGTGTCTCTACCGATAAAGGAAAAGATGGCTGAATTCAACTCAATTAAAAGCAAAAATTTGTAATCCCAGCACTCCAGAGGCTGAGGCAGGAGGATCACTGTGAGTTTGAGGCCAACCTGGGCTACAAAGAGAGTTCAAGACAGCCTGAACTGCACAGTGAGATCCTGTCTCAATAAAGTAAAATAAAACAAGTATAAATAAATAAATAAATAAAATAAAAATAAAAGCTTTTTTGTATTAAAATGTGAAAACATTAGCCACAGAGCAAGAGAATATATTTGCAATGCACGTTTTTGATATAAGACTATGTCCAGAAATAGAATTGGGAAAAAAAAGAGAAATCAAAATATATCATGTGTGGATACAAATTGCCTATGATGAATATGATTGTTATGTGTGTCTAAAATATACCAATACACTTGATTTTAAAAAAGGACTTTGTCCAGATAGCTAAAAAGAATTCAGAAGAGTCTATCAGAACAGCTTTAGTAAAATTCACAAAACTGGATTTAAAAAATCCAATGAACACTAAACATACAAGAAGGGGCTTGGGTTCTTTAGTCACCAGAAAAGCAGAAAATAAAAGCTGTCAGTAAGAACTGGCATGGAGGCTGCAGTGTGAACCCCAGTCCTGCAAGCCTGGGTGGGGTGTAAATTGGTGTGAATATGTCAGTCACTTGTTTCACAGCGTCGGTCATGTGGACAGTATGCACACCTCTTCTACATGTATGTTCAATACAAAAATGAGACACACAAATATGTGTACTGAAAAGACATGAGCAAGATTATCCACAAAACAGTATTTGGAATAATAGCACCAAACAAGCCAGTTTCTATCAACAGCAGAATGAACAAACTATATGATAGTCATAAAATGGATTATTATATGATAGTGAAAAATACCACTACCCATCAGCACATCAGTGAATCTCACAGGTGCAATGCCGAATAAAAGAACTGAGACACGAGAGGCTGTATGCTACATGATCCAATTTATATAAGGTTCCAAAAGTGACGAATCTAAGTTTGGGTGAGAGACCTCAAATGCTGGTCACTGTAGGGGAGGCTGATGCACCAGGTGACCACGAGTGAGGTTTCGGAGACACAGGTAATGTTCTCTGTCCTGAATCTGATAGTGTTGACCTGGAGCTCTGGCTTGGTAAGAAGTGGTTGGTGTGGCTGCTGGCACAGTGTGTCACCAACCCCGCCCATAAGTGCCTCCTCACCAGTGGAGAAAGGTGCGCGTGGAAAGGTACACCCAGCGGCCCGAGTGCCGGTGGTTGGCAGCAGCAGAGGGCACCCCTGACCTGGGCTCTCCTGTCCCTGGCTCTGCAGGGAAGTTTAGAGTGCTCAGGCAGAGCCCCTGGAAACACGTCCTGTCCCCTGATTCCACGGTGGACCACGGGAGAAGTCAGCTTTTTCTGGCAGTGCCCACCTGTGACAGGAAGGACTCCACCATTCTGAACAAAACCAGCTGTTCGGCAGTCCAGGTGAACAGTGAGGGTACCCACAGAGCTGGGGCATGGACCATCCGGACGTCATTTCCACCTGGAGATAAATGCTAATTGATCCCAGCACCACAGTGTCGAATCCACCTTCAGGGCCTCTCCTCATTTATTCAGGTAGCCTGAATTTTTTTCTTATCAGTTAAGAAACAAATAACAGTAAAAAATTGTAAATTGTTTAATGATTCACTGAATGCTGGAATTACTCATTTTTGCATGCATTCCTTCTTGGCTATGAACTGTATATCAAGCAATGCACAAAATAGCTATGCAAATGCAATTAAGACTTCACTGCCAAGCCGGGGTGCCTCTCGGGAGACTAAAAACAAGAAGTGCTTCCTGCGATATTGGCTTTAGGGTCCCAATATACAGTTACATTTCTTTTTCAAACTGGTGGGTAATAATGATATAAATCCAATTAAGAATTACTATAAACCAGTAGATCAAAAATAGATTCTTACTGGGATAATGGAAAGGAAAGAAAGTGCTCTAAAGGGTATAACTGTATGTTTAAGTGTGCAAGACAGATGACCATACTGCTGAGTTTCTGTTAGTTGACTGTCCACTTCCTATGCTTTGATTTTGTGACTTGAGCAACTACCTCTAAGATAACAATATGTAATTTATCAACTAGTGATTTCTTACTTTTTTAAAAAAATTCTGTATTCTGCCCTTTTTTTTGTTTTGCTTTTTTTCTCTAAATAAGCAAAATAAAACAAAAACAGGTTCTACATTTATTATTTATTGTTGCAAATATAGCTACAAGAAAAATAAACAAAACAATAGTACTAATAAAATTTGTAAGAGGAAAGCAAGATAGAAGTTATTGAAATGCCACTTTTTAATGCTGGGAATATTAAAATTAAGATATTTAAATAAGACTTGAACTTGAGTTTCGATTTGTTTATTTCTGTACCAGAGATGAAACCCAGAGCCTTTGCCTTAAGCTGTATCCCCAGCCCTTTATTTATATTTAATTTTGGGGCAAAGTCTTGCTAAGTCTTTGAGGTAGCCAGGTTGGACCAGAACTTGCAGTGCCCCTGCCTCAGCCTCCAAGAATTCGGGGATTACAGGCGTGTCCCATCATGCTCAGTTTGGTTTTTGTATGTGAAATTCCAGAATATCTACCTCTGTTGCTAATTTAAAGTTTCTGCTTTTTAAATTGTTAAAGTCTATGATAAAATTAAAACACCCGACCCGTCGTATTCAACATGACTTCCCTCTCTGCATGCCCACCCAGCTTGCGTGTAAGTGTACACCTGACCCCTGCCACCCCGGTCTAAATGTCACCCACAGATGTGACAGCTCCCCCCACCATTCCTGACCTGCAGCGAGAGCAGTCAAAGGCTCCCAAGGGTGCTGTGCTCCTCTCAGATTCCTCCTCCTCCTCCTCCTCCTCCTCCTCCTCCTCCTCCTCTTCTTCTTCTTCTTCTTCTTCTTCTTCTCCTCCTCTTCCTCCTCCTCCTCCTCCTCCTCCTCTTCCTCCTCCTTCTTCTTCCTCTTCCTCTTCTTCTTCTTCTTTTCTTTTCTTTTTTTTGTCTTTTTGAGACAGGGTCTCACTATACAGTCCATGCTGGCCTTGAGCTCACTTTGTAGCCCAGGCTGGTCTCAAACTCACAAAGATCTTCCTGCCTCAGCCTCCCCAGTGCTGTGATTACAGGTGTGCACAACCCCACCTAGCATCACAAGATTCATTTTAAATCATGGTGAAAAGGTTTGTCTTTGCATCCTCGTCAGGTAGGTGAGCTGGGTTTAAATGATTAATGCACACTTGTGTGTGTGTGTGTATAATTTTTTTCTACAGTGAGGATTGAACCCAGAAAGGCAGATTTAATGCAAGATACATAAATATACAAGAATTTGCAAGACCTCGCATAGAGTGAGGTATGGAAGTGGGCGGGGGGCTGTGCGCGGGCAGCCTAGGACCAGGCGGAAGGCTCAGTGCTGTGGCCTGCACCGCCCGCATCAGGAGGCTGAGGCATCTGCGCCGGGGCTGGAGCCTGCTCTGCAAGCCAGGAGATGACGTCCACGGTGCAGGGAACGTCACGGGGCTCTCCGAGGACACAGAAGCGGCCTTCTGGCTGCCTTTCCCTCCCTAATCTCTCAGGAGACCAGCTGCTCTGGGACGGGCCTTCTGCTCACTCCCAGCATTAAACCGAGCCAGTGTACCTGGGTATTTCTAACTCAGGTTGACACAATGGGTTAACTATCAGGCCGGGACCTCCACACTGAGCTGTATCCCCAGCCCCTTTTATTTTACTTTATATTTGGAGACGGAGTCTCTCCAAGTCTCCCAGGCTGGGCTTGAACTTGCAATGCATTGCCTTGGGTCTCCTTGAGTCCCGGGACTATAGGCGTGTGCCCCGATGCCCGGCTGATAAATCCTCTCGGGCTCTGCATCTCCCTAACCCTGTGGGTTACTTTCCCTTTGTTTCAGTGACCATCTGCCCTTTCAGAGGTCTGGCTCACCCTCTGAGCTATGCGGCTTGCTATGGAATCTCCACTCCGGGGCCCAGATCGGCCCAACCCAGCCTCACGTTCTTCCGCCCTCCCCCACACCCTGCAGTGTCTCTCAACACATTGCCAAGGTTTCGGGCTGATTCCTTGGAAGAGATGGGTGGTTCCCTCGGAGTGCAGCCTCATGGGTCCTCTTTGTACCCCTCTACATGGGCCCTGCTGGCCTGGAGTCCAGGGGTGGGTCTGGAAGCCAAGAAAGGTAGGGGTGAGTCTAGCACTGGGCCACAGAATCTCGCAGTGCAACCCCAGGACGGTTTCCTCTTAAGCTGGGGACAGAACAGCTGCTTCTACTGACCACAAGGACTCAGAACTTAGGGAGTTCAGCATCATACATGGCCTCCGGCTCTCCCCTGCGTCCCCTTCCAGGTTTTAGGGTCCCATGCCTTCCCACCAAGGCTCGCAAACTAGCAGCAGTCACCCTCCCAAGCTTGCGGTTTCCATGTGCACTGTCATTCTACCCCTGACAGGCTGGGCTGTGGGTTTGGTTTCCAGCCCTTTCGGATCTGCAGTTGTGGGAGATAAATTTCTTTCCAGGGCCGATATAGGAACTTCTGGGTCATCTGTGTTGTGCTGGAACTGGGCACCAGAATCCTTCACCTGAACCCGGCCCTTCCTATGGAGCACGCTTGGAGCGGCCAGCCAAGCTCACTGTCCCCTCAGATGTCCCATGGTGGGAGACACGTGGCCACCCAGAACCTTGCTTTTCATGAGTGCTTGATCAGGACTATCCAAGGGTGACAATTGGTGCATCTCGGTGCATCTCCAGTGTAAGTCACACCACAGCGTGGACAACCCGTAATCTTTTTGTTACTGTGAATAGACTTCTGGCACCTTTAAATCTAGTTAGATTAGAAAGCCAGTCCCAGAAACCCAGAGCGAGTTCAGAAAACACATGCAGAAGATTCTGTTCCTCTACAACTGTTTCTCTCTTGGTACTGATGTATGTTAGGATTCGTCAGAGAAACGGCTGATAGAACGCGTGTGCACACGTGTGTACACGCATGTGAGCACTCACACTCACCCGTGTCAGTCCATAGACCCCCCTCTCCACCTAATTCATCCCAAGGAGCTGACTCATGGTTGTAGAGTCTGTGAGATCTGAAATCCGCAGGGCAGGGTGACAGGGTGGAGCCCCAGGGAAAAGCACCCTTGGGGCGGAAGTCCCTCTGGAGGTGGAATGCCCTCCCCCTCAGGGGTCCGGAGTCCTGCCTCTGAAGGCTTCCAGCTGATTGGAGGAAGGTCACACACATTATGGGGGGTGACCTGCTTTACCCCAAATCTGTGGATTTCCATGGTAATTGCAACTGAAAACTTGCTCACGGTCACACCTGAACCCGAGTGTGGCCAAAAGCACCTCAAACGAAGCGTCATAAGGGTGTTGAACCTGTTTCCTCTTTTTTTTATATTGCATCCTGGGAATTTTGAGAAGTATCCAAATTCTGCTATCATTTAAAAATCTGCATTGTTTTTTATCATTAAGTTGTAACCGTGTTTTATATATTCTAGTATAAGCCACATCAGAAATACAATTTTAGAATATTTTCTTTCATTGGGTGCACTTTTTGCTTTCATTAATATTTTGATGAAATTTTACTGTTTTTTCTCTTATCTCTAGTGTCTTACCTAAAAAATAATTTCCTAACCCAAGATTGCCAAGATTTATTTCCATGTTTTCTTCAAAGGATTGCTTAGCTTTTGTATTTTGTGATCTGATCAACTTGGACCAACTCTGTGTGTATGGATCCGGGTAAGAAGGCGTTCGCCTTTATTCCCAGCATGTGAATACGGCATTTCCTGAAAAGGTTATTCTTGCTTCACTACATTAACTTGGTACCCTCGTCAAAAATCAATTGGCCCAATCAGACGTGGTGGCGCATGCCTGTCATACCAGTACTGGGGAGGCTGAGGCAGGAGGATCATTGCAAGTTCAAGACCAGCCTGGGCTACATAGCGCAAGACCAGCCTGAACTGCATAGCGAGACCCTGTCTTAAAAAGACAGACAGACAGACAGACAGACAGACAGACAGACAGACAGACAGACACAAAAAAACAAACAAGCCAACAAGAATCAGTTGGCCCTGAATATCTGTGCTTGTTTCTGAAATCTTAATTCCATGCCGGTGCTGGGTAAATGCACCCTTAGGCCGGCCAAGGGTGGATTCCAGGATCTAGGGCTCACCCGGCCCGGACCACCAGGTGGCAGTGCTGCGCAGCCGGCGCTCCCCAGCGGCGCTGCCGGGGGTGCGGGAGAGGCCAGGTCCCTGGCCGCGGACCCCAAGGAGGCCTGGAGCGGGGGAGGCCGGGCTGCGCGCGCCTGGGAAAGGGGGCTGGAGGGAGCTTAGTGTCCGGGCGGTGTTGCTCAGCCCCAAGGCTCGGAAGCCCGCAGAGCTCGGCGTGGCGTGGGGTCTTTACCGGCCGCCTGTCCTGTCTGTGGGTTGCAGCTGGGGCGCTCGTGCATCTCACGGCTGTGTGAAGCGGGCGGGTTGTGCACGGCTGCAGCGCGCACGGGAGCTGTGCTGAGGGCAATCGGTGCCTGAGGGTTCGCGCTTTGGCACCAGGAGGCTTGGAGCCCAGGGTCCCAGGCTGAGGCCAGGAAGCCACACAGGACCCCGCCCGGGCTGACGCTGGCCCCTTTCTGCCGTGCTGTGCCTGCTCTAGGAAGTTCCGAAATCAGAAACTGTGAATCCTCCATCTGTTTTTTTTTCCACCAAGATTGTTTTTGGTTTTTCTGATTCCACACATTTCTCTATGAATTTTAGGATCAATTTGTCAACTTCTGCAGAAAAGCTAGCTGGGATTTTGATAGAAAACTGTCTTAAACCTGTAGATAAATGCGGATCAAATTGCCACCCTTAAAATGTCAGATTTTCTCAGCCATGAATACAGGCAGCCTTTCCACTTATGTATATCAAATATGTTTTGTAGTTTTCATTGTACAAATTTTGCATTTGTCTTGTTAAATTTATCGTAAGTATTTTATTCATTGTGTTGCATTGTGGGATAAATTTATCTTCTTGGCTCGGTTGGGAAATACTCATTACTGATTTATAAAGATACAGCTGATGGTTTGTATTGATCTCATATCCTTAACTTTGCTGACCTATTTTCTAATTCTAATAGTCTGTAGCAGATTCTTTAAGGTCGTCAGCATCTGAAATAACTTTTAATAGAGATTTCCAGTATGAATTCTAAAAATGTCTTCCAATTTTGAGCTCTGACCAGCCCATCTTACCATTATTTATTTATTTTTATTTTTTTGTCTTTTTTTTGGAGACAGGGTCTTGCTATGCAGTTCAGGCTGGCCTTGAGCTCACTTTGTAGCCCAGGCTGGTCTCCAACCCACAACAATCCTCCTGCCTCAGCCTCCCTGGTGCTGGGATTACAGGCGGGAGCCACCACGCCCGGCCATCTTACCATTTTTTAAACATCAAGATTCAGATACATAGACTCAGAGAATTTAGATGGTCATGTGTGTGCTTACCATTTATATTCAGCAGGTGTGAGCGGCTACCGTATTTGCACGTGTATCTGTCTGTTTTTTGGGATTTTTTTTAGATTTGAAAGTGAGTACCAAGCAACATAAAATTTTATCCTTTGATAATTTTATACCTTATAAAAATAAATATATTTGCCTATGTCTATGTCTATAAAAATAAATATATATGTCTACAGTACAATTATACGTTTCAAGAAATGTCACAATACCTTCTTAATATCATTTCATGTCTGGTTCGTATTCAAATTTCCTGAACTGCCTCAAAATATCATTTGTGGATTTAAAAAAATCATCCAAGAGCTAAAAAACAAGATGAGATGCGTCTACTTGTTGGATCTTCTCACTCTCATTTGAACTGGAACACCGGCTCCCCTTTTCTCTCATGACATTGTTGCCGTCAGGAGCAGGTGTCTGCCAAATCACCCCACATTCCTGGCCTGCCTCGTCAGGTCCTTGGGTCAGCTTCACCCCCTGTGGACCTGTAAATGGCTTGTGTGGTCAGAAGGTCTCAGGAGACTCAGGGCCACGATCCTCCTGCAGCCACGCCACGTTCTGCACTGGGTAGCACACTGGGGCACAGGTGTGAGATTGCTCCCTAGTTAGGGATGTGGCTCTTTGTCCCATCATTTAAGGACATGGCTGCTGCTACTTTCCATTGTGAAGCTTTTTTTTTTCTCTGCAAATAAAGCTTTCAATAATCAGATGGACAAAGTAGGTCATTCTGAAGATACCAGTTTGCACCTTTGGCCAGCCGGTCCGATTCCTAATTGATCGGATCCCATGCAGTAGGCCCGGCCAGCGGGCAGGAGCCAGGGTACTGATGCCCCTTCACCAGGTCCATCTCAGCTCCACCTTTGTCGAGCGCTTAGCGTCACACGAGGCTCACAAGGTGACGCCAGTCTCTGGGGGCAGCACCCAGCCCCTTGATGGTGCAAGGCTCACATCAGTCCCTTTAATTCTAACAATAGCAATGACTATTCTTCAGTGGAGTAATATTTGTTTTGGATCTAAATTTGCTTCTCATATCCCTAATATTCTGCCTAAAGTATTTCTGGTGAATATAAGAAATACCTCATTCAACATCGAAGTATCACATGCAACGTCGCTTCTGATTAAGAAAAATAATCCATGGCAGGTGAATGAGAGCAGTGTTGAACTCAGGCTACTGAATTCACTAGTCTTTTGTATTTATTTTTGTATCTGTTATCATGGATACATTGTGCCAACCTGAGCAGTTTAGAAGTTTAACCGAGAGACTCAGCAGGGAGCCAGAGTTCCTACTGCGCAAACACCCTCATCCCATGTAAAGGAGGGCAGGGAGAGTTTGTGAGCATTCACCCGCCCTGGAGGTGGGGTGGGGGTTTGGGGGTGGGGGGTAAGGGGAAGGTAGGGGGGTGGCCTGTGTACAGTATAAGGGGACATAAGAGGCTTGTTTCCTTTTTTTTTTTTTTTTTTTGCTCTGGCTGCTGCCTTGAAGTGTTGCCCCAGTGCCATGCCACCCTGCCGTGGAGCCAACTGATTATAGACTGAAACCTCCAAAAACTGTAAGCTAAATAAACCTTTTTCCTTCCTTCATTTTGAGGGTCAGGTATTTTGTCTCAGTGAAAGAAAAGTAACCAAGACAGTATCTTAAAGAGAATAAAACTAGACAAAATAAAACAGAATAAAGCCAATCAAAACAAAACAGTGAAAGTGATACAAAACTTCAAAACAGGATAATAGAAAACCAACCATTGATACCGAAATGTCTTTTGTCATCTTCAAAATTGCTGCCCATATTATCAGACATAATAAAATCAGACAAAACAGAACAGAATAAAACCAATCAAAACAAAACATTGATAAAACAAAACCATAAAATGGAGCAAAACAAAACACTGAGAATACTGGATTTCAAAAACAAGAGAAAGAAAATCCCCCATATTTGCTATATTGCATATTGTTATCCTCTTAATAGGTGCTCAGACCACCAGCTTTAGGCCTGCAAAGTCAATCAAACAATATAAGCAGTAAGCTGTTTTTGCACCTCCATTGCTAGCGATTTAGCCTGTGTTCCTGAGTCACCCAGTTGCTTCCAGGGTGTGGAGGGGTTGGCTCTTCTTGTCTCCCAGCCCACACGCTGGCTGGCTCATGGGAAGGGAGCTTCCTGTTTCTCCTCCTGGCTCATGGTCACTGCTGGCTCACAGGAAGGGTGCTTTGAATTCACTAGTCTTAACATGTGCTTCATTCTTTAGGAGCAGATTGTCCGAGAGAGCTGCTGGGCAGCTCCCTGAAAATCCAGTGTGGTTTCTGTGAGGAGACAGCGTCCTGTGAAATGGGCAGTGTCTTGCAGAAAATGCTTCAAGGCAGCAACAATCTTGGCTGCCATTCCTTTAACTGCCTTGACGGATAGGTCCAAAAATGAGGCGGTGTGTGTGGGAATGTGCTATCTCACTCTTACACCTAACACGCCACTCAGAATGTTCACTTTTAGTTCCTAAACCCTTGGACCGTCTTGGCTTCTGTTCACTTCAATGTCTTTATTTTCCAGGAGAAATGTTTCTCCAGGAGACACAAACATGGATATACTCAACAGGAAGTTAAGAATACCATCTGGCCCCCTTGGAGTCCTCTTGTCTCTGACCTAACAGAAACACGCCAGGGAAAATGACTGATTATAAAATAGGTGGAAAGTTCAGTTCTTTCATGAAATGGCATCAGAAAAAAAAAAAACACCCAGATATGACAAAATTTCTCTGCCTCTTACTACTTCTCCACTCATTATTAAAATTAATCAAACTACTTCAGCCTAGCAAGGGGAGAGTTGAGAACTCAGTGCCTTGAGACAGGAAAGTGGGTAAATCTAGTAAGTCAAAGTCCAGCTGGCTGCAGGCGCAGGAAGCTGGGCTAGCAGGCAGGAGAGGAAAGGGGCAGGTCTAAGCGCGGGCCTCTGGGTGACAGCAGAGGGGAGACTGTGGAGGCCACGCACACTTGCTGTCTCACTTCCTCTGCATAATTTGCAGCTTTAAGTATCTTTTCTATCATCCTTTCATGTATCACTCTGTACCCAGATTTCTTTTTAGGGAGGTTAATTTTACAATTTAGATTTTACATTATAGATATTCAGCTGGAATCGGGGATGAGTGAGGAAAGCAATTAACACCATCCAGAGGTCTGTATGTAACTATTGAGATCTTAGGTTTCTCCTTGAGGAACAAAGGTGAGAATATTTGTATTTGCTCCAAGGGCATCTTCTTGGGAAGAAGCGTGAAGGTGTGGTTGCTGGTATGGGAGGAGTCTGAGTGGAATCAAAAGGTAAGTCCAGCCAATACTCTTCATAAATGTAGGCACAAAACCCTAAGCCACAAAATTAATGAATTAAACCTGAGAGATATAAAAATAATACTGTATCACAAGCAAGACCGGTTTATTTCAAGAACATAAAGTTTTTTTGGGGGGGAGTGACAGGGTTTCACTATGTAGTTCAGGCTGGCCTTGAATTCACTTTATGGCCCAGGCTGGCCTCAAACACCCAGCGCTCCTCCTGCCTCAGCCTCCTGTGTGCTGGGATTACAGGAGTCGGCCACCTCACCTGGCTAAATTTGTTTTAACATTTAAGAAACGGTGGTTAAAATGCATCCCATTATCATAATAAAGAAGAAAGCTCATAATATATAAGCATATGGAAATATGCAAAAAACACACCTGGCAAAAAAGTCAGACTCCAAGATCAGTGATTTTTGCAAACCCGTCACAGAGGTGAATTTTCTTCAGATTTTTTTTTTTTTATTTCATGGGAAAAAGGTAAAACAAAACTTCAAAACAATGCAATAGTAGCATAACACTGGTTAAACATTGCATATTGTTATCTTTAAAGTAGTTACTCAGAGTATAAGATATGAGCATAAAAATTTCCCAAGTGATATTAGCACAAACCTTTCTTTTCAAGGAATGGAGAGAAACTAGTAGTATAACTACATTGCGTTCTTGTTTTTGTTTTCCCTCCCTTCCTTTCTTCTGTTTGCCATCCTAGCTCCTTTTTTATTTTGAACAATGTCTCTCCATTTCACAATACTTGTTGCACATTTTGGACCTTATTTGCTCTTTCAGTTTCTCACGCTAGAGAGACAATGTGATACTTGCACATGTGAGTCCGATATAATTCACTGATGCGCGTGGCCTCAAGTTGCACCTATTTTCCTACTAATGTCTCCAGTTTGCCCCTCCTGGCTGAGCAGTACCCCACTGTATAAAAAGACCACACTGTGTTTCCATTCCTCAGTGGATGGGAATTTGTGTTGTTTCCAAGATTTAGCTGTTACAAACTGTGCTGCTATAAACAGGGTGTACACCTATCACTGTGATATGATGTTTTTAATTCTTCTGTGAAGATACTCAGAAGGGGAATAGCTGGGTTGAATGAGGCCTCTAATCTAGTTTTTTGAGGAATTTGTATTTTGATTTCCACCGTGGTTGCATCAGTCTGGTTCAGCTTTAATAATTCATATGTATCTAGCAATCTGTCCATTTCTTCTGCGTTTTCCATTTTATTAGAATACAAGTTCTTAAAGTAGGTGTAGATGATCTTCAGATTCTTCAGGATCTGCTATGAGTTCACTCTTTTCATTTCTAATTGCATGGACTTCTGTCTTTTCTTCCCCCCTTTTTTTTGATAAGGCTGGATCAGGGTTTGTTGATTTTGTTTAATCTTTAAAAAAAACAATTCTTGCATTCCTTGATTCTTTGTATTGGTTTCCTTAGTCTCTAATAGATTAATTTCTGCTCTGATCTTTATAATTTCCTCCCTCATCTGAGCTTTGAGCTTGCCTGCTCTTCTTTTTCTAGAAGTTTGAGGCTCACCATTAAGTTGTTTATTTGTGCTCGCTCTGTTGTCCTGATATGGGTAATTACTGCTATAAATTTCCATCTTAAAACTGCTTTCATTATGTCCCATAAGTTCTGGTATGTTGTAGTCATTATCATTTAATTGTAGAAACTGTCTAATTTCTTCTTTAATTTCATCTGTGGCTCATTGGTTGTTCAGAAGAGTGTTGTTTAATTTTTATGTGTTTATAAAGTTCTTGTGGCTTCTTTTGCCATTGATTTCCAACCTCATTGCACTGTGGTCTAATAATATGCAAGGGATACTTTCAGTTCCTTTGTATTTACTCAAGCATGTTCTATGAGCCAGTATGTGATCTACTTTGGAGAATGTCCCATGGGCCACTGAGAAGAATGTGTATTCTGATGCAATGAGGTAGAACACTCTGTAGACATCTACTAATCTTTTATTGAAAGTTTGGTTCAGATCTAATGTTTTGTTGTTAATTTTTTGTCTATCTTGATTTGTCTTTCTGTAACAGGGGTTATTGAGATCCCCAGTACAATTGTATTAGTGCTTATTTGATTTTTCATGTCTGTTAACATTTATTTTGTATAGTTTTTTACACTGGTATTTGTTGCATATATATTTATGATTTTTATTTCCTTCTCTTCAATTGTTCCTTTTATAAGGATGTAGTGACCTTCTTTGTCTCTCTTAATCAGTCTTGGCTTGATATTCATTTTGTCTGCAAATAGAATAGCTACCAGTGCTTTTTTCTGTGTTCCTGTCTCATGGAGTATTGTTATCCATCCTTTGACTTCTGGGGCTGGGGATTTAGCTCAGTGGCATAAGTCCCTGCCTTGCAAGCATGAGGTTGTGAGTTTGATCCCTGGTACCGATAAAATAAAAAAAAAAGTCTGGATCACCCTTTGACTGTCAATCTATGAATTTCTTTTGGAATTAAATATGTTTCTTTTATGTAGCATATTATTGGATCTTGCTTCTTGATCCATTCTGCCAGTCTGTGTCTTTTGATTGGTGAATTTAAGACCATTAACACTGATGGTTATAAGTGATATGTACTGACTCATCCTTGTCATGTTATCTTCTTGTTGTTGGCTCCCCACCTTTTCTTCCTTTCCTCTAATTGTTTACTTTCCCTGGTGGATTCCTTCTGTTGGGGTTCATAGAACTGTAGTCCTTATTATCTGTTTCTAGAATGTCCTTCAGAACATTTTGGAGTGCTGGCTTGGTGATCATAAATTTCCTCAGATATTCTTTGTCTTGGAAGTATCTTATTTCTCCATCAATTTTGAAAGATAGCTTTGCGGGATACATCAATCTGGGTTGGAAGGTGTTTTCCTTTAGAACTTGGAGCACTTCACTCCAAGCTCTCCTTGACTTGAGAGTTTGTGCTGAGAAGTCAGCTGTGATTCTGATGGGCTTTCCTCTCTAGGTGACTTATTTCTTTTCCCTAACAGCTTTTATGATTCTATTCTTGTGCTGAATTTCTGGGATCTTGTTTATGAGATTCCTAGCTGTTTTTTTTTTTTAAATCATGGCTAATTAGAATTTTACATGCCTCACTTATCTGTATGTCAAATTTTTTTTTCCTGCCAGAGAAGTTTTCTGCCATGATGTTTATAAAGTTTTTTTAATATCATTTGTGCTATCTCCTGTTTTTTCATTGACTCCAATTAATCTTAAGTTATTCTTCTTTGCTTCATCTAACAGCTGCTGGATTGATTTCTCATGGCCCCTTGATATTTTTAAGAAATTTTTCTTTTTATGATTGCTACTCACAAGCCCTTGTACTACATCTGACATTCTGTCTTCACGTTGGCTCATTCTGCTGCAGATAATTTCAATGGAATTTTTATTCTCCTGGATATCTGCTTGAATCTTGTCTTATGGATCCTATTTCTTTACTATGCTGAGCATTCATGGCTCCCATAATTTTCTTAAGCTCCTCAGTTTTTTATCCATGTCTGTTCTAGAGTCACTAAGCATGGTTTCCACTGTGGCAGTTATCTGAGAAATTGTTTCTGATTTGATTTTTTTCCTAGAGCTTCATTCAATTGCTTTATTGGCACCACTGCAGAGAGACCAGGTGGGAGGCTTTCAGATTGTTCCACCTTATTGCTCCTGGGTTTCCCTTTGATGACTGGAGGTCTGGGGTTGCATCTTGTTTAAGTGTCTTCTCAATTTCTTTTTTTCTTTTAATTCTTGGGTTGGTCCTTGTAAATTTCCTATTGTGAGTTGCTTTATGGTAAGTATTTAGAACCTTTAGGAAATGACTATTTCTCTGAGGTGTCTTCCAGGTATGGCTGATTTTTGGGCTTTGAGTCTGTCGCAAGTTCACACCTCTTCAGTGTGTTGGGGCTGAGAAGCTGCTGCTTGCTTGGCCCAGCACCTGGTTCTTTGACATTGTGCCATAGCATTTTCTGAAATTTTATTTTAAAGAGAACAACCTCCCCCCACCAAAAAAAAGAATAAAGTCAATCAAAACAAAATAGTGAAAGTGATACAAAACTTCAAAACAGGATAATAGAAAATCAACAATGGTTACTATAATACCCCTTGTTATCTTCAAAATTGCTACCCATACCACCAGATATAATAAAATCAAGCAAACAAAACAGAGTAAAACCAATCAAAACAGGACATTGAAAAAAACAAAACAATAAAATGTAACAACAAAAAACCAATGAGAACAGTATTGGATTTCAAAAACAACACAGAAGGAATCCCCCATAGCTGCCATATTGCATATTGTTATCCATCAAATAGATGCGTGGACTACCAACTTTAGGCCTGCAAAGTCAATCAAACAACACAAGAATGAAGTTACTTTTGTACCTCAGTTGCTAACAACTCAGCCTGTGATCCTCCAAATCAGCCAGTATGGGGTGGAGGATCCCTGTCTCCCAGCCTACATGCTGGATGAAGGGTGGATTAGCTCCTTGTTTCTTTTCCTGGCTCCACATGGCTACTGCTGGCTCATGGGAAGAGCAAACTGGTGTGCCACAGTATGTTGTGACCCTTAGCCAATCTCAGTCTTGGAATACCAGAAAGACCAGCTGGTCAGAACCATTACAAACTGGGGCCAGCGATTTAGCTCAGTGCTGCAGCAACTGCCTTGCAAGCATGAAGCCCTGAGTTCAATTCCCAGGACTGCTCCTCCCCAAAAAAGAGGAAAAAGAATAAAAAAAGAAAAAGGAAATGAGAAACTGAGATAGTCATTAATTTGCCACCTTTTAACTGTATGAACTAGATTTGTGGTTACATAACAAAAATCTACAACAAAATTGTGTACAGTATATAAGTCCTTAATATATCAACTTTACCCTTAAAGACTAAAATATCAAAAGGGCTATGGAAAAACAGAGAAGTGGAAGAAGAGAAAGAGGTTAGAAGTGCGGCTGGAGGACAAAGGGGGATCATGGTAACTTTGGGAAACTGGTGCAGAAGACAGGAGGAAAGAGAGAAGGAAGAGATAAAAGGAAGAACAGAGCAGAACTCAACCACCACGAAGAGGCCAGAAACTACATCACACTCACACAAAACAAGCCCAACAATGAAGGAGAAAACAAAACAAAACAAACCAGCACAGCAAGAAAAACAAATGTGAGAGAAAGAGACAGAGACAGAGAGAGAGACAGAGAGACAGAAACAGACAGAGACAGAGAGAGACAGAGAGACAGAGAGACAGAGAGAGACAGAGAGACAGAAACAGAGAGAGACAGAGAGAGAGAGAAGAAAAACAGAAAAAGGATCCACTTCCATGTTTGTCTCTGCTGTCACTGGTAGATGACATGTGGACACAGAATCCAGACTGGTACTGGTTTATCCCAGAAGGCCAGCAGAAGCTCCATGGAGGGGTGGCAGACAATCTCTGTGAGCCTGCACCTTTATTTCCCCCAAGATTCAGGCTGTATTCTGGCCATGGGGGCCAAGATCAGACCTTTTCAGCCTGCAGCTTTTCAGAGCAAGTTAGAGCCAAGTAGGAAAAGAAGTACACCCTATAGCATGAGGGTGGGCTACCTGGGAAGAGAGAACCCAGAGGCCTTGTCTTTTTTTCTTCTCTCTCTCTCTCTCTGATATAGAGTCTCATTATAAAGTTCAGGCTTCTCTGGAACTCACTTCACTATGTAGTTCAGGCTGACTTCAAACTCTGAGATTCTCCTGCCTCAGCCTCCTGAGTGCAGGGATTACAAGTGTGCACCACCATGCCTGGATAAATCTCGTCAATTTTTTTTTTTTTTTTTGTACCAGGGATTGAATTCGTGACCTAGCGCTTGCCAAGCAGGCACTTGTGCCACTGAGCTAAACCCCCGGCCCAATCCTGTCGATTTTAACTTCATAAAGAAAATTGCTTTGAAACAACCAGTCTAGTTTTCGTTCCATGTCCCTACTTGTTTCACTCCTTTTCTGTCTAGAAAGCCAATGTCTGCTGTTCCATTCATTGGAACAGCCCATTCAGTTGCCCGTATTTGTTTATGGAGTTTCTGAGACAGAGTCTCCCTTCTGAAATCTAAACTGGCCTCAAACTCATGATCCTTTCGCCTCAGCCTGCCAAGCACTGGGATTACAGGTAGGCGTCGCCACATCAGGCTTCCCATTCTTTCATTCTTTCTTTTCTTGTTTTTTTTTTGAGACAAGGTCTTGCTATGTAGCAGATGTTGGCCTTAAACTCACTATGTAACCCAAGTTGGCCTTAAATTAGGGGTACTCTTCCTGCCTCAGCCTCCTGAGCACTGAGTTCTGGAGGGTTTTTATCATGAATAGGTGTTGGACTTTATCAAGTGCTTTTTTTGGTATCTATTGAGATGATCAATTGATTTTTTTGGTCATTGGCTGTCTTCATATGGTATATTACATTTATTGATTTGCGTATATTGAACCATCCCTGCATCCCTGGGATGAATCCCACTTGTAGAATCTTCTTGATGATTTGCTGTATTCTGTTTACCAGTATATTATTGAGACTTTTGCATCTATGTTCATTAGGGAGATTGACCTGTAGTTCTCTTTTTTGATTGGATCTCTCTCTGGTTTGGGCATCAGGGTAATATTTGCTTCTGTGAGTGATTTTGGAAGTATTTATTCTCTTTCAATTTCATTAAAGAGTTTCAGCATTAGTGGCATTAAGTCTTTTAAATTCCTTGTAGAATTCAACAGTGAATTTATCAGGGCCTGGGCTTTTCTTTGTTGCTAAGTTTTTAGTTACATTTTTAATTTCATTGACTTACGTTGGGTAATTTAGAACGTTTGTATCTTCTTGATTCAGTTTTGGTACTTATTTGGGAATTATCTGGTAATACGTGTCCAGGAACCTGCCCATGTCTTCTGTGTTTTTCATTTTATTAGAGTGTAAGTTCTAAAAGTAGGTACTGACTGATGATCTTCTGGATTTCCTCCCACATGCTCCCCTGAGATTCCACCCTTTTCATTCCTAATTGCTTGAATTTGCATCTTTTCTTCCCTCTTTTGGATATGGTTGGCTAGGGGTTTATTGAGTTTATTTAATCTTTCAAAGAACCAACTCTTTGGTTCGTTGATTCTTTGAATTGTTTCCTTAGTCTCAGTTGTATTAATTTCTGCTCTGGGTATTAAACACCTTCTGGTGAGCCTCACATTTGGTGGTGGACACACGCTTCCCCCGGAGGCTGGGAAGGCGCCAGGGTGATGCTTCAACCGTTCACACTGTGACTCACTTTTCCTCAGCATCATCCTGAGTTCTCACCAGCGCTCAAAGAGAATAAATGGACAAACGAAAGAAAGAAAAGGAACAATGAGTATCATGAAAGAGTGTCATGTGTTATTCACAGAAGACCGAATTATACACACTGAAAATCCAATTTAAGGACTAAGGAAATGGTTCAGTGAACAGCACGTCAAGTGAGCATAAAGCTCCAAGTTGAATCCCTAGTACCAGATTTATATATAAAAAAAAAAAGGTCCACTGTAGTACTTGATAAATTGCTACAGTTTGGCAAAATCTTTAGGTACTTCACTGGATTCCTTTCTATCTGCAAGACAGAGTGAAGCGATTGATCGGTACAGGTATTGAAATTTCATTTTAGCAAGTTACATTGTACCTCATGGATGCATGGAATGGGTATGTGTTAATCAAAAATTTAAATTGGGCATTGTGGTACAAGTGTCTAATCCCAGTACTCTGGGAGGCTGAGGCAGGAACATCACAAGTTTGAACACAGCCTGAGTAAGTAAGCGAGAATTTATCTCATTAAAAAAAAAAAAAAAACAACTTTGGCGGTAGAACTCAGCATCAAAGTCCTGAACCCGATCTCTAGCACCCGGGAGAAGCCGGCTGCGCAGCGCCTGTGGTAAGCCAGGGTGCTGGGCAGGTGGGATGCACAGTACGCATTTTCCACCTACATCTTCAGCTTACAACATGTTGCGTGGGATGTGAGGAAGGTGGGCCCAGCCCCTACCCCGGGGCTTTGCAATCTGATTAGCTCCCCAGGAGTCTCCCCAGGGTGTGAGGGTGCCCTGGCTGGGTCTTCAGGGTGCCAGTAGTGTGCTGTGGGTCTCTCCTTTTCAGCTGGTGGCTGAACGTGGCATTTGCTCAGGAGCAGGGCCATGGGCTGTGTCCACCCAAAGCCAGGCAGGCGAAACCCAGAAACAAGAATTCTTCTCGCCCCCTGCCCCATCCCCGTCTTTTACGCTTTGCCTGATGTGGTAATGGACTTTTTTGTTTTGTTTTGGGTATTTTTGATCCTAATTCTGTACATATGCACTTTATAAATTTTCACAATGGGTATTAGCAGTGTTTTTGTCTTGGTTACTATGAGTAAATCACATTTTCAGTCAGTCTGGTTTGTGTTAAAAGTTTCCCTGTTAGTTGCTATTACGTATTTTTTTTTCTTTTCGTCTTCTCGAGATAGAATTTCACTATGCGATTCAGACTGACCTTGAACTCACTTTGTAGCTCAGGCTGGCCACAAACTTACAGCAATCCTCCTGCCTCAGCCTTCCAAATTCTGAGATTACAGGTGTGAGCTGCCACACCTGGGCAGGTTGCTATTACAGTTTAATTCTTCACTTCTAATGCAAAGTAGAAAATAATTCTGCAACAATTAGATAGGCATAGCTGAATTACCACTGGCTAAATTAGAGCCAGCCAAGTCAGTAAAGGGGTACCTCCTCCTCGTCCATCTCCCCTTCTTCCTCTTCTCCTTCTTCCTCTTTTTAAAAAATTTATTGCTTGATTAGAAGGAAGTCTCAATAGGTCAGATTGTTGTTCTAGCTACTATTACATGAGATCTACTTGATTTTATATACTATTTAATTCATTGTGGGTTTTAAGGAAGAATCAGACAGGTCGAAGTTAGTAACTTCCCTAGATGAGCTATCTTCCACCGCCGCAGCTTACCCTGTAACAGGATGGTGCAGTACTCAGCTTTGCCTCTACGTGGGTCTCTCACATTGCACTTTGGAGTGAGCCAAGAGTGACTCCCATACCCCTGTGCCTCTTCTCCAAAGCAGATCGGGAAGCTGCCGGCCACCGCAGTGGGGGTCAAGGAGAGTCCCCAGCCAGCTAAGTCCAGGTGCCCTTTCTCCTGATGGCCAGAATGACTCCCCGTGTCTAGCAACTAGGGGGCTAGTGTTGGGACCAGGGACAGACCTTGAAGATGTGCAATGTGATCTTTAACTTGTCTACCCGGCCAGGGTCTCTCTGCACAGTGCAGGCCTTGGAGAGTGAACTGCTGTTTCTCTGACTACAGTTCTGCTTTGTCATCTGCTTGGCCCTTGCATTCCAGTCTGATTCTGCCCTGTTGTTCACTGAATCGCTCTCAGATGACTGTTGTTAGTCACAGTAGTGGCAGCACTGAACCTTGAAACAGAAGTGACTTAAAAACCACACTCTGCTCAGAAGTCCCCAAGAGCCCTGAGCAAGGCCACAGGACGCAGGAGTTCTCAGAGACTCTGACCCCTGCCAAAACCCAGCCCTCTGCAGGTGCGGGAGTGGTGCCCCAGGATCTCGGAGCTGTCACATTTATCTGGAGAATTCTCCCTCAAGGACTCCGGCAGTGTGACTTGTGAGATCTGAGGAAAGTGAAGGAAATGTGCAGATTTTCAAGGCCTACCAGGCACAAGTTAAGCAAGCATTTTATTACCTCAGAAAAGGAATGACCCTGTGTTCTTGAGGAATCTAATTTGCTCAGGAACAAATCATCCTAGAAAAATGACAACTTGCATTCAAAATGCCACAAGACTAGTTGTGCAATATCACATTGAGACATTTATTCAATAATATTGACTGTCACCTGGAGGTTACAGTTCAAAAGAAAATATCACATTATGCAAGATTTTTATCTCTAGCACATCCATCAAGCTCAGGAGGAAATCATATTAAAGTGAGAAAGGAACGAGGCTTGAGTGCCATTCTGTACCTTTGAAAATGACCAAATTCTTCTGCTGTTCAAGTTAGCATTCCAAGCCACTGTCTCTTAACTTGATACCAGAGGCGACGACACAGCCACTTCTTTCAAAGACCGGTCTTGTCTTGGGTTAGAAGAACGATGTTCAGTTTTCAGTGGCAGGGTTAAATGAAAATGTCATGGCACGTCACAGTTCCTTGTCAGGCAGAAACACTGTCCCCGCTTCCTTCCCCCTGCCTCCACCAGGGGAAGAAGAGGAAAACTTTTGATAGATAAAGAATCTGGTGCAAGGACTGGAAATGATTTCCTGGATCCTGAACCCATAAAGGAAATACTGTGAAGTAGTCATTTCTATGTAGCACAAGGCTAAAGTCACGAAGACCCTGAGATGCATTTTTATACGCTCTTTGCCCTAATTTCTTCCAATATACATGTCAAATAGGACAGAAGGTGGCTATTGTTTTTTAAAAGAAAGAATCTGTAAAGCAGATATAATTACAGGAGAAATAATTTTCACATTTGGATCCTTTTACCTGTTCGTTACAGGGTAGGATGCAGTGGGAGGTGGAGAGGAAGCTGGGTTAATCTACTGGACAGCTTTCCTTCATGCAGACAGATTGTTCAGACTGTTTTATTTTAACAGCGGAGGATCTGAAAGGAAATTAAGAAAGCAACTCCACTCACAATAGCATTAAAATAAAATACTTAGAAATGAAATTGAATTAAGGAGGCAGAAATATACTGAAAATTAAAGATATTGCTAAAACTGAAGAAGACACACATGAACGGAAAGGCATCCTGAGTTCAAGGACTGGAAGACTGTAATATTTTAAAACTATTCATTCTATTCCAAAAACCCTATAGATTCAAAGATCCAATACGAACCCCATTGATTTTTCTTTTTTGCAAAAATAGAAAAATCTATCTATCTTAAAATGCATATGGAATCACTAGGGACTTCAAATAGAAAAGACAATATTTAAAAGGAAGAACAATTTGGAGTTTTCAAACTTTCTGATTTCAAAAGTAATTATAAAGTGATAGTAATAAGACAGTGTGGCAATGACATAAAGACAGTTGTATAGAACAATGGAATAGAATCGCCTAGAAGAAAACCACAGATACACACATTCACATGATTTGATATAGAATTTTATATAAAAGTTTATATGTTGAAAGTCAAATGATTTCAACAAAGTTACCAAGACAGAGAAGTCAGGAAAAGACCAACATTTCAATAAATGAGATTATGAAACCTAGATAGCATATGTAAATTACTAAAGTTGGATCCTTAATATATAGGATATATAAAGATTAACTCAAAATGGATTAACGATACAAACACATATGAGCTAGAACTATAAAACCCTTAGAAGAAAACACAGGGGGAAAGATTAGTGGCCTTGGATTTGGCAACTGTATCTTAGATATGACACCAAAAGTGTAAGGAACAGAAGAAAAAATAGACAAATTGGACTATATAAAAATTAAAATTTTTTGTGTGTCAAAATTCATTGTCAGTAGAAAGAAAAGAAAACCTATGGGAAAAGAAAATATTTACAAATCCTATGTATGAGAAGAGGTTAATAATCAGAATATTCAAAAATCTCCTACAATTCAAAACAAACATTCTGGTTTAAAAATGGGCAAAGAACATGCTTATGTTTTGTTTACTTTTTTACTTGGTCCTACACCAGAATAGAAACTCCACGGAGATAGGGATCACATTTGTTCAAATCACCAAGTATTTCCAGATAGAAAATAAAGCCAGATATATAGCAAATATGTAATTACATTTGCTGAGTGAATGACTAGGTGATCGTATCTCAAATAATATCCAACCTGACACTTTATGGATGGTAGGTGCTTACTACATAGCTATTAATTTAATTATGTGTTTAAAAAGGAAATAGATGGTGGTTGAGTTATAGGCTTACGATGATTGTCTTAGTTACTTTTCTCATTGCTGAGGTAAAATACTTGACACTCAGACTTAAAGGAGGAAAGGTTTATTTAGCTCACAGTTTGTAGAGGTTTCAGTCTATAATCAGCTGACTCCAAGGTAGGGTGGCATGGTGAGGGGCAACCATTCATGGCAGCAGAAGACAGAAAAGCAGCAAGAGCAAAAGTGCAGAAGCAATTCTCTTTTCCCCTCTTGTCCTGTATGCAGGGCACCCACACCCAGCACTCACACCCACACCAGCATCTCCATGCCCTCCTCTTGCACAGGATGGGGATGTTTACAAACTGAGGACTCTGGCCTCCTGCTGAGTCACTTAAACTTCTAAATTTCTCAAGTTGACTCAAAGAATCAACCATTACAGCATCCTGGATGGTAAACAGCCACCCTAGGGCATGTCCTCTATACCCCCAGATATAGAACTGCTGAGTTACTCATTTAAGATTCTAAACTTCTCAAGCTGACACAAGTATCAACCATTACAATGGTAGAATAAGACTTTCCTTGGTGGCTCGTAAGATGATGCTTATGTATTCCATTGCTTGTAAGGTGAATAATGACTTATGAAAATTTGAAGAAAAACACTGCTAATTAGGCTAGGACCAGCCATCAATTACAGCACAAAACCTGGCTGCAAAGTGTTATAAATAGTCTGCACCTTGGAGTTTTAAGAAACATGGTGTATGTATATTATAGGCTTTTCCCTCAGACCTGTTATATCTCCTTCCTCATGGAAATTCTGAAATTAAACCTACAAAGCCTTAGGATTTTCATACAGTGCTCAGAAAAACATCTGTCCTTACCATGATGGAGATGAAATGAAGGTCCTTATCAACCTAGTGATGTTTGGGTAGCATTTAAGGAAAAAAGGGACACCAAAATGCGTTCCTCCCTTAGCCCTTACCAATCTATACTCTTTCTCATTCAAAGGGAAAAGAAGAGTGAGCATGGCAGGTTCTTCATCAAATGTCACCTCTTAACAACCTGCACGTGTGCAGTGACGGGAGGGTCAGGAGAGGACCAGGGGAGCCCGGCTAGGAGGTCACTGCGAACATCTGGAGGAGGGAGGAAGAAGGTGGGGTGAGGTGGTGGAATGTCACAAAATCAGGGCACATTTCAGAGAGTCCAGAGAGACTGGTGATGCATTGCATCATTTTTGCTTGGTTTTAAAACAGTCTGGCACAGATGGCAGTAGTAGATGTAAGCCATAGTACCCACTAGCTCTGTTTGTGCGTGTGAGACAGATGTCTTGAGATATGCTTACCAGTCTACTTTTGAAGCCCTGGCTTGAGAGGGCCTCTCACCTCAGCCTCCTACATCATTTTTGCAAAGGAGAGGTTTCACAGACGCCAAGGAGAGAATGCCGCAGGATGGCGGAGGCAAGGACTTGGGGTGCTGCAGCTGCACGCCAGGGGACTCCACGGATTGATGCCAAAACACCCTTATCCAGAAGAGACAGGGACCATGGAATGGACTTCTGGACTCCAGAACCGCGAGACAATTGTTTCAAGCTGCACAGTCTGTGGTATTTGTCAAGGCAGCATTAGGAAACCAATGTACTATCCATGTATCTCTACATTCATCCATCCATCCACTCACCCATTCACTCATTCAGTCAGCTAACCCATAGCAGTTATCATGTAAAGAAGCTTCTTGATCTGGAATGGGGCTACATTCCAATAAGGCCTCTGTAAATTGAAAATACTAGCAATGAAAAAGCCCTGAATCCACCAAGCCCACAAAACACCCTGGTTTAGTGATACAGGACCTGGGTTACCTAGGAGCTGTTTCACGCTCATGCCCAGAATCAAGAGACAGGATCAGACTACCCACCCCTAGTCCAGGAAAGACCCAAATTAAAAACCCAAGTGTTATGGATTAAAAACTGGCAGTCAGTTTAACACCAGCCAAATTAAATCAGCATGGTGCCGAGTGTAGATGTTCCCCCTGGGGAAAGTTGCCAGGGTACATAGAGACGTGGCGAGGCAGAGCGGGGCGTTGTGGGTTCTCTAAGTGTTGCTGTCTGAGCCGTTGGTTCTCCTGGAGGAGCTCATCATGACCAGCTTCCCCGGTGTGAGTTCAACCATTGTCATGGGGGAGCTCGGGACCTTGTTGGTGAGAGCGGCTGTGGTTCAGTTTGGGGGAGCTCTGGTCTTCACATCGAGCATCGCTTCCTGGCTCTGGATGGGAAGAAATGTGTTGTTTAATCTCCAGGAGAAACTCATCACACTGGCTTCCTGGCATGTACTCGACTGTTCTCATCATCGGAGGAGCTCAGGACCTCCGTGTTGCTGAGGATGGCTGTGGTACTTTTCTGGGCATCCCTGTTCTTTGTTTTGAGTGTGACTTCTCAGCTCCAGTGTAGAACCCTCAACCTACAGCACAGCTCCTTCACCCCACTGGCATAGACTTTTTAGCTTCCACCACTGACCTTTGGGCCTTCCCAGGGCAGATCTGGAAAATAGACTGGTTTGAGTCCTTCTCGTGGTCTGACTCTTGGGAGGCACTGTCATGGGCTCTGGGTCTTCATCTGGACTCAGGCAGGACAGTGCTGTGGGATCCAGGCCCTCGGCTGAACAGTCTGGGTCTTTAGTGTTGTGGACAGATTTCCTGTACCTTCTTGTGTTTAACTCTGGGTGACCATCATAAAATAATAATATAAATTCTGTGCCCTGATTCTAATTGTTCTTCTCACAACCCCTGACTACAGCACCAAGGAAGGTTTCTGCTTCTCACTTTCACAACTGTAAAGCCAAAAAGTCCTAAGCTGAAGCAGCAGAGGTCGGGCATCAGCGGTCTCTGTGAGACGGTACACACTAGCTCCAGGGGCGCAGCCCAGGAAGATGCTGTGTCAGGCCGTAAGGGGTTTTCATCCGAGATGACAAGGAACCATGGGACATGCAGGAGGGACTTCTTACGTTTCGTCGTGTGACCATTAATTTTTTGTCAACTGGAGTGAGCGACGCCTAGGACAGGAGAAAGCAGACCTCTGGGTGTCCGTGGGGATGTCCAGAGAGGATGGGCATGTGGGACGGAGACCTGAGAGGAGAAGGCCTGCCCTGGTGGGGGTGACATCATCCAATAAGCTTGCAACCAGGATGGAATGAAAAGGAGGAAGGAGGCGGAGGCTGGTTGGCACAGGATGTGGATTCTGCCTGAGCAGAGCATCATTGGCTGCCATCGCCTGTGGACCTCAGGTTCCAGCATCCTCAGTCTTTCTGTGTGGACTGGCCAGCGGCTCTCCAGGGGCTACACCCTTGGTCGGTATTGTTCCGTGGCTTCCAGCTTCTTGGTCCGAGCGGCTACTGGACCCCCTGGCTCTCCATCCTGCCGTGGGGGCTGAGGACCCTCGCCTTGCTGATCCTGTAAGTTTATCCAGCAAATCCCTTGTGTGTGGTGAGCAGGAAGATGGTGGTAGCCACGGAAGACGCAAAGACCACAGAACTCTAATGAGTCGTTGGCAGGGTGGCAAAACATTGCGTCTCACAGGTAAGAATGTAAGATGCAGTGAGGGCTCACACAATCGATCCTTCAGCAATAGATACAGAAATAGATGCCTCCACAGGTTATGGCTTCTCTGACCTTCTGGGAGGAAGGACGAATGTCAAGGAGAGAGGCAGTTACATGCCACACACCATGCAAGACCATCCCCAGCTCCATCGCCTTTACCTCTCAGCTCTGCTTCCCTTCAGAAATAAGAGGCACAGGGTCCCGAGGTGGGAGGTGACTCCCCAGGTAAAGGGAACTGTTTACTGAACAGCAGGGACCAGGTCAAAGTTCATCAGGGCTTCCCAGCCTTGCCCCTGCATTTTGCAACTTGCTATAGATTATAAAACTCATCTACTTTTCTTCCCCCTTCATCACCTTGCCTGAGAATAATTTAAAAAATAACAAATTAAAACTAGACAGTGTCCTGTGATATAGACGACAACTCCTTGAAAGAAATTAGAATTAAAATGTAATTGTGCCTTTAGGCGGTGCGTTCTTTTAATAGAGTGTACCGTTCATAAATCATATGAATAAAATAAGAATATTCATGTATTCATATAAATATTGAAATTAAATTAGCATTCCTATTGTCATGGCAATCATCACAGAGAGGGATAAGGTTTATTTGTCTTCCAATTTCTAGAGGAAGAAAAATCTAATATAAGTTATTGTTATATACTGATGTTCAGAGCTATTCTGATAATAAGATTATTCCAGAGACTACTTCCAAATGAATTTATTTTAAATGCAAATCAATGGGTTTAGAGTTTTGTGGCAATGAGAAAATTAAGTTAAAAAGTGGGATGGTCTAAAAGGTTAAGAGGAATGAGCTGAGGATGAGGCGGGGAATACTATATGGAGAAAGCTTCACAACCACGATGACACAGAATTTAATACGGAAAGGTTTCAGCAAGAACAGATACACACATTTTATGCAGATCAAGAACTTCACACTGCTCACTAAACATTGCCATCCTAGAGTCAGGGATTATCTCTTGAAGCTTAAAGAAGCAGACTGAAGACAAAGAAGAGATATTCGAGCATAATTGGGGTAGCAAATTTATGGGTCATTGTCCCAGGAGGTAAAGAGTGGAGAAACTGAAATTACAAACAGTTACACCAAACGACTAGGTAAATTAAGGAATCACAGACATAGAAGCAATGCCTGATTTATTTTTTTTTAGAACAAGGATAAGTTCTTAGGCCCTGAGTTGCTTTTGCAATTAGAAGGAAATTGCCACCTCTGTTGAATCACCTTAAACCTCAGACCTTGTATATTTAGCAAGGAAAGTAGATGCTTGTTGAGTTCTTTTCCATGCTACAAATCAGTGGCTTTACCAGAAGGAACAAGTCGGAGTCATCTCTGTTATCCGCAGGGGACCCGTCCCACGCCCCCAGTGGAGGCCTGGAAACTTGGATATTACTGAACCCTAAACACAGTGTCTTTCCTGACACATGTATCAGGGTAACGTTTAATTCTTAAGTTAGGCACACGGATGAACAAAAGTAACTCACGCTCTGTGGCTTGTCTTTGTCACATCTGAACTGCTAATGTTACTGCTGCGCTCACACTTTTGAGCTGTACTCAGTGAACTACGGGTTACTTGGACACAAGCACTGTGACAAGGTGAGGCCGATCTGACCCGGGACAGCCTTCGTGATGACGGGCAGGGAGCTCAGCAGCAGCTACCTTAGATGAAGGGACCATTCACGTTCCGGGCGGGCAGGATGGAGTGACACGGTTCAGGGTTCATCGCGCTTCTCAGAACAGCAGGCGACTGAAACTGTGAACCGTGTGAGGGGAAGGAGGCTGGGAGGGAACCGCTGGCGCCCCTTCAGGGGGAGGCTTGGCACTCGGCACACCTTCAGGTCTGCTTTCCGAGCTCACCTCACCGCCTTCCACACGGAGCTCGTTCCAAAGGCATCCAATCCGCTGAGTCTGCAGCCAAGGAAGGAAACCTCAAGAAGAGAAAACGGGGTAAAAAGCAAGGAGGAAGTCCTCCCCTGCCGACCCGAGTCCTGCCTACCTGGCCTTGCTTCCTGAGGGCTAAACTCTTACGTGGCTCTCACCTGGGGAAGGACCACAGCTTGCAGGCGGGCTCAGGCCTTCCCAGCCGGCTTCGGGTTTTCCCAGCCGACACCCGTGGGCATTCAGTCTGCAGGAGCACGGCAGAGCAATCGCATATCCGCACAAAAGTCCCACAGCCTCTGTCACTGCAAAACACTCGGCTTGTCCCCTGACTTCCATGTGTTCAATTCAACTGAAAATGGCACAAACAAATAAACAAACTTGGAAGTTCCAGGTCAGTGAATTTGTCCTACCTTTGCAGTTCTCCACTGAAGTCTCGTGGAAGCACAGCGGGCCTATATTCGGCTGTAGGAGAGCACTGAGCTTCACTCCTGGCTCACAGAAATCAGCCGCTTTACCTCGCGTCTGTACCGTGCAGTCCAGTTCTCAGCGGAGCCGACCATGGTTTTCCTGATGGGCCTGTTGGAGCCTTGCGTTTCAGTGTCCTTCCCCAA